>VZTU01000032.1:107477-125222 GCA_013400835.1 Zapornia atra | reverse complement strand
GAAGAAGTAGGAAAAGAGAGAATTGTGTTTTATGGTTTGGCAACAACCAACAGTATCAGAAGCATGTTCTAAAAGCCTACTGTCAGCCTGGCCAGAAACAGGTATTTATGGTCCGAAACAGCATACATAATTAGGCAGAAAGGTGAAAGTTGCTGGTCAGCCTTATTACCTTTCTGGTATTCACTAATACACTGGGTTAAAAAAAAATAAAATAATTACTGTCCCATAATAAAAAGCAATTTCTCAGCTGACAACAATGAGAAGGTTCCATCTTGCCATTTTCACCCAGGACAATACAAGTGGTTTTTTAGAGGAAGGAAAAAGACAATTGTGTGACAAAAAAAAAAAAAAAGGTTAAAATAACCTTTTGGCAGAGAAAATACAGTTTGTATATTCTGAGTTGTCTCCCTTCTTACCCCCCATCAATCTCAGTCAATATCTGGTATTTCTAAGAGTGAGAGTCGTTGCTGTAACACATGGAAGAACAGCACCAAATATTTTGCAGTATGAATGGCCAGCCCAAAGGCAAAGAACATTACACTGTGGTTGTGAAAAACAGGTGAAAGCACAGGCTTTGGATAAGCAAACTTCTGGCAGAGTCCTTATCTGAACTGGGTTTCAATTTTAATACGGATTTTAGTGAACCATTCGTATTAGTCGTGGTTCTAACTGACTTTTGTGACTCTTAATGTCATCAGAGTTTGGAAGGTAGATTTGAAACAGTGATGTCAAAAGCAACATAACTGTTTCATAGTCATAGCAACACACATTTAAACCATTGCCAGATGGAAGATTACAGCAGCCTAAAAAAATCAAAACCCAAACCCAGTGCAAATTCTGGGGTGTTTTATTTGGGGTTTTTTTTACATTTACATTACATAAGTTCTAGAAATGTTAAAAATTTTAAAAGAAGCACCAATGTGCCAACTTCTAGCTTATTTAAAACTGAAGTCTCTAAAACCATACTGTAAGAGTAAAGGGAGATTCAGACACCAGAGCACACTGAATGACAATTTCTACAGAGCAAATCTGCTGGGCATACTTTTCAGATTATTATTATGACCTAATATTTACTGCCCAAACTTATCAATCACATAATCAACAGTAATTAATACTGTTATTAAAAAGGGGAAATTTGCATTTTGATGCACAGCTACTTTCTAAACTTTTAAAAAATTTTGTGGAAAAGTATACTCAATGTTCAGTTCCAAGCAGTAGCCATACACTGGATTTTTCTCCTATGGCAAGGAGGTCTTTCAAAGCATTTGAAATATTACCAATTAAACCTCACCCCGTGGGTAAACACTAAGCAAGCTTATACACAGTGAGCTTGTTCCAATCTAGACCCATAGTCATAGCAAATTTAAACTCAGGCACTTCTTACTCTCACTGCTATGTTCTAGCCGATAATCTAATTTCCCATCTCTTTAGCATTAGGAATACCAATGAAACTGGTAACTCATTTAGGACTAGAATGATTTTTAAGTGCACATTTGCTGGACATCTCAGAGGATTTGTCCAAAACAGAAATCTAAAAAATAATCTCTATTTTACCTGTAAAAACCACAAGTCTGTATCACCTTTCTTACAGTCATAGCTTATCCATGAATCTGGTATTTATTTATCAACATTCTTCAGCTCAGACTGGCCATTTGAAAATGAAAAGCAATTCTGTGATAGGATGGTTAGGAATTTACACTCCAGCAGAGGACTTATACCAGAGAGATATAAGTTGATAGAACTCAAGAATTAAATGCTACAATATTATTGTCTCCTGTCTTGGCTTATTCTCCTGTCTTGACTTATTCTTTTCCTCTTGATAAAAGTACAATATAGATTGCTGTAGGGAAGAACACAATCTATTGATGTGTGGAATAATACTTTCTAATCCTATACAACAACCTTAGTGCTACCACATTGTTAAGATAAATGCTTACTACTAATTTTGCAGGACTGTTAAGGTTAATTCCTGATTTATGACATTGATGACAAAAGTTTAAATTCATGGTGACTTACAGGTTTCAAGGAAGACTATCAAAAACTATAGATGAAAAGCATGTTTTCTTTGACTTTAAATGAAAAAAAATATTCTTTTAATACATAAATCAACTACCCATGAACATCCAAAACATAAAAACATTTGACAGTAAAGATGATATTCCCCTACTTGTGTTTCCGAGGCAAAATTTAAACTGAAAGCCAAAGAACCATTTGCAATGTGAGGACTGAAGGATGTGCCTCTTGCTCCTTCCCAGACAAATTCCACAGAGTTTCCCTGCATTTAAAACCGTAAGCAAGTGAGGGCACAGGCTGCAGAGCTGATACTAAGGAACCCTCCTGCTCATCGCCACGGGTTCTCAACTCCGGACTTCCAGTAACCTAACGTGATGGGTGTCATGTGTGTGCATGTTGCTTAAACCAAGGGATAGGGGGACAATTTCATTGTTTCAATCCTTCTTTTTTGTCTTAGGGTTGACTGTACACTGCCCTGCCTGCAGAGGAATGGGGTGCTGGTAAAAGCGCTGCAGGTTGATTTGATATCACTTCCAGACTCTCTTCAGACAACTGGGAGCTAAGCCAGTTTGAGAGAGAGGGGAATTCTTACATCACTTACCAGCTTATTTGCTTTTAAGCATAGTGTAAGTGTATAAACAGAAACTATTTAATTTAACCTTTTACTTTATAATAGTGCATACAAGAAAACAGCTTGAATTTTTTTAGAAATTATTGTTTGGCACACTACCAGGTGCCAAAGGTTAACAGTACGGTTTGCTCCTTGAAACACCTTGCAGATGTCAGAAAAGCTGAAGCCCTTAGAGATTTCAGATGCTTCCACATGAAAGTCTATCCAAATAATGATTAATTACTGGTTATTTCTACAGTGAAAAAAACCTACCTGTAACTTAATAAATGCCTGTTAGTGAAAGAGATATTTTAGCAGTGATATCCTGAGCTCTTAATTTGCATATAGCACGTGCACTTTATTATTACAATCACTAGGGAAAATATTTTTCATTAAATTAAATTATCAACTTTGTCTCAGCAGCAAGTCCACAGTGTATTCCTGGCATGTTTGATATTTGTATTTCTTTCAATTGTTTTCCAATGGGTAGAACAATTCAGCGTTAAATGTATTTGTGCTGTGTTTCCAGATTGTAGGAGCTCATTCTCCACCATTGGGGGGCTAGGTTTTTTTAATTTTATTTTAAGAAAAATGGAAAGAATTCTCTTTTCAGTCACAACCCCTTTGAGTGCAGCCCTGCTCTTGTAGGTTGATACAATGCTGCCATCACATGGTACATATCTGGAACAGCGCTTGGGAAGAAGAACCTTCTTCTTCCCAACCAAATTCTGTGCTCCAACCAAATACCCCATTGTACAGACCCTTACCATGCACACAGATACTGAACAGCGAAGTACGTCTCATTAATCAAATAAGAGCTAGTTTTTTCTTGTGTCATTCTCTGGATATATGGAAACCCCAACTTTCAGAATTTAGATGTTTAGAATTATTTCTGTCTCTTAACAACTGCCAAGGGAAAGGTGATATTATGAAATGTACATTCCAGCTGCTGAAAAAAACCCCAACAATCAAAACAACAACACCAAAAAAAAACCACCCCACCCCAAATAAACCCAACCTTTTTCTCTTCTACTCAGTAACTTCATGCTGACAGTGAGGCAGAATTAAGGTCAGAGTGTTATAAACATGAGCTAACAGGCAAAGACGTCAGTATCAAGCACTTGTAGGATTATACCAACCATGAACCTTTCCAAACATCTCTTACCTAGTTTAACAGACCACCTCATTTAATTTGTCTCAGCACAACCACCCATGCCTTACATATCAAATTTTCTTTACTCATCAGACAAATAGGGGAGAGATGGTATCAAACGAATTGAACTTTTATAAAACAACAACACTAAATACTGTAAATGTTATGAACCCTGAATTCATGGGAAAATTCCAGCTGTAAAAGACTAAAGGTGTGACTAAACAACGATCCCCAAATCTCTCTCAAACCATTCTCAAGAACACAGGCATTTACACAAGAATGAGAGTAATCATGCAGCAGAGCATTTCCCCAGAAGGAAAAATGAAGACTAAAGGAAATCTGGGCGATCAGATCAGGTTGCAAGGCATCATCATCTTTACCAAAACTAGTAACAAATTGCATAAAGAGACAGTGAAAAATTCCTTCTTCATGCTTCACATCTGATACTTGCCTTCCTAAAGATACAGTTACCACCAAAGGCTTTATGTCCCTGTAACACAAGTGAGGGGATACTGAGATAGGTAAGAAAAGATTGTGGTCATTAATGTATGGGTAAGTTTGCTACATGCATTGTTGGGTGTACTTTATGGAGAGAGGTATTTTCTCAGTTACCCAGAGAAAATCTATGTACGCCAGAGTGGAAATGGAGGAGTTAATACAGTATTTTGTATTTTAAAATAAAATACTGTAGACTTGATGAGCAAAACTCTTGAAACATTCTCGTTCCTTGTGCATTTTTGTGGCAGCTGCAGAATAACTGTAGTATTGCCACAATATTATGGCAATCCTTCAACTATTCCAGCAAGTTGTAAGACCTTGTGCTCTAAAATTCACCAACTATTTTATCTTTCCAGGACATGCAGCTCCTGTTTCAAATTAGAGAATAGTTAAAGACTTAGTTGAAAGAGACATTTTTCCCCTCTACAATTGCTGCTGCAAAGCATAGAAATGCCAAGGTATTTCAAACGGTTGCTTGTTTTCTTGAAGTTGAAAGGAGTATAATCCATTGGCTTCTTGGTGTTTTTTGAGGCAGCAATTAAGGTGCATTAGGATTATCTGGGGGAGAAAAAAAAAAAAAAAGCAAAATCTGTACTAAAATCAAATAGTTTGTACTTTAATGCTGTACCATCATTTGCTCGTGGTATCAATAACGTTAACTCACACACATCACTCTGTCTACAAGTTAATGGAAAATGAGAATTGCCTGGCGTGCCTATTGGAAACTGCAGCCATGAACGCTGTAATTGAAGGTCGAGTCACGATGCTAACAAAAAGTTCACTCACTTTTTCTAATCTGTCACAAGAATTTTATCAGCTTCAGAGACATGTGGATGGTCCTACTCCGCAGCCAGCAGTGGACAGATCAAGAAGATCTTTTCAGATATTCTAAGTTGCTTTGTACATCAGGTGAAAGTACATCTGGGCAGTTCCCAAGTTTTGCACAGGTAATTATGAAGATGAAGGAGAAATGCCAGTGATTGACTCCTGCTTCTTTCTTTGTAATGCCTAGCTTCTCTGTAAATTGCTCTAAGCATTCACAGGCTTTATTTTTTTTATATAACCTGTGCTTACGAGCACTATAATGTATTTCTAAAGCTTAAATTACAAGAAAGTAGTGATACTCTATTGTGAATGTAACCTATGAAAAAGGTACCATTACAAAGCAGAATAAATCATCATGGATTTCATTCATGTTATATACATCGCTAAGTAGCTAGCAGACCTCTCTGACTTTGTGAGGGAGCTTGTTTCAGGGCTAGTGAATAAAGAAGTGGTCTGTTATTCCCAGTTTGTATCTTCAAATTTTTTAAAGTTAGATAACTTATCATGTCTATTCCTACCTCAAACAGAACAGTGAAAATAACATTTTCTTATGTAAATAGTCTGGATGGATTATAGGAATCTTGCTAAATACTGATTTTGTGAAGGCAGAAGTTCAGGACATAGTTGTTTGTATTGTATTAATTAGTGACTTGTACATTGATTTCAAGAAGTGAAGGTGTAATGATATGTGTTAAAATAATACGCTCCATACTAAATAATCATTATGAGCATAACTGGACTGTATTTTTGAGGCTAGTTGAAACATATCTTTGAGAGGAAAAAAGGATGATATGCTAATGTGAACATCGCTTAAATAAGTCTTGTCCTGTATTTCCTTCCTCTAAAACATATGCTACCCATACTAAACATACCAACAAATCCGAAGAACTCCATTTAACACATATTCTGTGTAAAGAGTTGTAGCCTCACCTGTCCTGTGATTCCATTAGGTGGACCCCAGAATCCAGAAACATTCACATAGTGCCTTTGCTCTGATACATCTTGAGGTCTTGTGGACCTATACACCAAACATCCTATATTAGGGCCCTGGCCCAGCACTTGGAGAAAGGGAATAAATAATCTGTTTCAGTCTTTCAGTGACTGTTCTTCTTTTATCAGATAAGGCCAGCCAGCAGGTGCATTGATAAGTGGCCCGGGCCAGGCTCCGTCCCTGCCTTCCTACTGTGAGCAGAGATAATAGATCCATTTTATTGTACTTACCCTGCACAGCCTAGCCTTTAATTGCCTAAAAGAAGTATAGAGGATCTCATTCTTCTTCTCTTTCCTTCTCTTTCTCTCATTCCCTTTGATCTGATCTCGTCTTGAAACAGTCATGTAAGTTGGCAGCTTCCTATAATACCAGCAACTGTCATAAATACAATGTTTTAATCCACAAGATTTTTGATCATGATCACCATTACTTTACTACATTTTGAGCAAAGTAATTTTGACACATAGGATAGTAAATCTGCTCCTATCCATAAATGTATACTGGAAAACTCTATTTATGAGAATGCACTCTTTGGAAAAAGTTGTGGAAAACATATTATTTTTTTTTCATTGTTATGATGGAAAGATAACTATAGAGATAAATTATTCCTGACAGTTTGCAAAACTATTTTAATGACTTGTCTTTGTTTAGATGTGTTGCAGCCCATGCTATTTTCATGGAAGCTGCTCTCCCCAGGTATAACATTACTTATTAGAGCTGTTGTTTTCTTACATGTATACCCATATTTGTTCAGTCCGTTATTGGGGTATTTTTGTAGGTTTAGTTCAAGTCGTAATGTTAAAAACCATTAGGCAATGTTCAGAGGGAATGTGTGTGTGTGTGTGTGTGTACATGTGTTAAATACACATTCCCATCAGTTAGATGCATTTGTCATTATTAAATGCAACAGTTTATAATGACTCTTTACCTTTACATATACAATCCAGAATATTTGGTAATAAAAACCTTCAACAGCCTTTAACTGTCCTTGCTGAATGCCTTTAGCACTTCTGGTTTTCCTCAAAGAACCATTTTAGAGGGGTCAGGATGCTTGAAGCTGTGTACGACAAAGGAAGGAGCCGTATTTAAATTCTCTAGCTCCACTTAGCACTGTAAGCAAAGGTAGCACCATTTTCACTTTGGTACCCCATGACATCCAGCCTCGAAGGATTGCTTTAGATAAATCTCCAAGAAAAGCCTATCAGTTCTGACTTTCATTAAACCAGTTTGTAAGTCTTTGTGCTTTGTCTCCACTCTAACACAATGTGCTACAACCAGCACAAGGATGACCTCTCTGTGACAGTTTTTAAGAAGCCTTTGAAATAACGAGCGATGGAATCAAATGAAAGTCATGAGTTCTGCATTTGAACAGAAAGCTGCTTTTCCTGAAAACACTCTGAACTCTAGGCATGCGATGAATGAAATGCTGATCGTATGTAACATAACAGAAGCCTTGCCGCTGGTGTAACACTATAGAGGAGCCCAATCCGAGACCTTTCTGACGTCCAAGCATTTGCAGGAAGAATATACTGGGTAAAGGCTGTGTTACTTTCTCTCACAGCAAGGCAGAACAACTACTTCTGTTCTAGGTCATAGCCTTTAATCTGTGAGAGTCTTGTGGGAATGCCACGTGCTTCCAGGCTTCTGGGCATTCAAAGCAAGTTTCAGGTACCGTTTTTCTGCTCTTGCCTTTTGGACCCAGTCCTACATTAAGCAGATGCTAAGACACTGGTAGCATGGTCTAGCTGAGTTTGTAAGATATTTAGGAAACCAGTTGCAATCGTAGCAGATTAAAAGCCTTGCCTGTTACTCTAAGTACCACTCCAACTAAATCTGGTAGCACTTTTTCAAAATAAATATTTAGAGAAGGTCTTGCAGTGGAGTGCATTGTTCTGATTCATTTATGCAACAATGAGGCAGCCCTTTTTAATTGATAGTGATTAGCGAACTTTCTAAATCTGTAAAACTTCATCAGGCTTAAGCTTCCAGTAAATACCAATGCCTATTTTTACACCAAAACTTCCATTTAAAAGAAAAGCAAATATATCTGCCTGCAGCTGTTGATGCTGCAAACACTAGAAAAAGGGGGTTTATTCCACCTACAGTGCAGTAGGAGTATCTCCCCACATCATTACATATGGACTACATTGTGGACTTTTTCTATTCTAGCCTGCTCCAACAAGAAAGAGAAAAATAAGATTTTTTTTATATTCATCAAAGCTTTGTCTAGAGATCAACCATTAAACTTTGGCAAAAATCTTGACACAAGTTAATCTAAAGATCAATGTTCTAACCAGACATGAAGTGAGAGAGGATGAGAAGTAGTAAGTCTAAATCCAAGTGGAACTTCTCTTGCTGCAGTTCGTGTCTGCTGCTTGTCCCATCACTGTGCACTTCAATGAAAAGTCTGGCTCATGCCTTCTCTACAACCACCCAAATCATCATGGTGACATCACTAATGTCTTCCATTTGCAGCGTGGTCTAAACCTCTGACCACTTACACCACCCCTCCCTCAGTTTGTCAAAAGTTCTCCTGTGCTGGAGGGTCCAAAACTGGCTCCAAACGCCAAACTCAGCTTCACAAGTGCTAAATTCATGGGGAGCATCACTTTTCTCAACCTGCCAGCCATGTGGGTCCACACAGTTCACCAAATCCTTTTCTAAAGGGTTAATTTCCAGCCAGCCAGCTGCAGCTTGTGTTATTGCAAGGGACCATTTCATCACAGATGCAAACTTTTGCCTTTATGAGGTTGCCAATAGCTCATTCCTCCAGCTAGTAACAGATAATTTCATTCTAAAGTTGCATTTCCTTCCATCCTCTGCTGTTAAAGGAACCCAAAAAAAACCAACCCAAAACTAAAAACCACAGAAACAAACCACCCAACCACCCCCAAAAAAGACCCAAACAACAAAACAACCTTTTCATTCTGTTATTAATCATCCAGACCTTTCTGTGAATTTGAGTTGTTAGACTTCATTCATACCAGTAGAATGTACCAATTTCTGTGCACACAGATATAGAGCATGAAACCAACACAATAACCTTAATACAGGGTGAATTGACAGTATTTTTTTTATTCAATCATCAACTTCTTCAACTTAGATAAAATCTTTCTAGAAAGTGTACTTTTTCCCCTACATATTTTTGGCTTGATAAAAAGAAAAGGGTTTCTATACTCGGATAATAATGCATCCAACCACACTGCACATATATCATGTTATAAAATTCCGCGTTAAATTCAGATAGCTCTCCTGTTCCCTTTGTGATCCCCAGATGTTCCTACAGAAATCACAGCATCGGGTGAGCTGTAAGAACACCTCACCATACCACCATTGAGTGGACACAGTGAGCATTCCTTCTTGCCCAAATGACTCCAGGTTTCACAACTTCATCTTTTGCAATCACAGCTACTCTCAATAGAAACATCTGACTTCTCAAGGAAAATGCAGGACTTTAAGCAAAAAAAGGCATACAAAAGTATTTAAAATCTAACTCAAATTTCTTAAGCAATTCTTAATTATAATGCAGAAACTGAGAAAGCAGCCTTAAAATTAGCAAAAGGATATCCCGAAAACATATTTTCAGGTGAGAATTAGAAGTTTGTGAAGCTCTTTTCAAGGCAGCACTTGTGACAAGCTGAAGGAATAAACCATGTATTCAGAGCTGTGTTACAGGAGGTTGCCTACAAAGGCAGAAAGCAAGGATAGGAAAAAAAATCAAGTAATGGCAAGAATAAAGTGCTGTGAGAGAAAGTTCTGTGGAAGCTTATGGAAGGAATTGGTGAGTGTCCCAGCTTATGCCCACTAAGACTGGAAAAGGATACCTTTCCAAGAATAAAGGTGGAATCTAAAACTACATTAAAACCTAGCTTAGGTCAGAGTAAATTGTCAGGGGCAGCTTGTGAAATCTGGCTGACTTACAAGGGGATGGTGGATAATACAGAGAAAATGCTTCAGGATGGCTTGCTTCTCCAAAGCCCAGCAAAAGCTTGCAGAGGAAAGGTTAAGTGTTAGGAAAGAGAAAATGTGTGTGAGAATCTTTATTGCTTTAGCATACAAAGGGAAAGGCAATGTACCCACGGGTGGGTGAATAAGCAATGGTTTGGAAGCAGGAGGGCTGTAGCACCCAAATTCATCCTCAGATCGATATGAGTAGCAGGAAAGCAGCTCACAGGCATAGGACCTCAAACAGGGATGAAAGGATCCCAGAGTTCTGCTCACCCCTCAGCTCCCCTGATGTGCCCTTGCCCATGCTGAGCTGTAGATTTGCCTTTAGAAACAGAGATATGGGTCCTTGTGAAGAGGTTTCCCCTCATTATCCCCAGACAAGGCATTATCTATAGAGTTTAATGAGTAAGAGAGAACTGCCATGACTGGCCAATATCCTACCTCACTAGGAAAGCTGAACTAGTCAGTGGCATTGGATTATCGTTGTTATAAAAAAAAAATATAAAATTCAAGTAGAAAAGTAATCTGAGTTCCCACTGTTGGGTGCATCACTCAATTTCCATAAAGCCTTGTATATAAAATCAGTTGCCTAGCTAGTACTCCAGAAACAACAGCCATAGGAAGCTGTTTTTGGCAAGGGATCCAGCTGTTGGGTTAAAAATAATCTCAATAAAAGATAAAGGAAAAGAAGTGAGTTCCAAAGGAAGAAATCTGATAAAATTAAAGTGTAATAGACACTTCAAACTGTGTGATCTGACCTAATAAGTTATTAATAAGGAACCATTACTCCTCATACATTTTTTATGAGGAAGGCATTGCCTTTTTGTCAAGATTAGTGGATTATAAAATATTTGTGCTACACAATATAAATGACCCTACCTATTAATAAGTCTCTGGAAAGATATGCTTAAATTGAATTACATTAAGAAGAGAAGTGTCAACAGAAAATTAGGCATAATTAATGGGAACACATAAATAAACCAGAGATAAAGGAAAAAGGACATTCTCTCCATTGATCATTTTGAGGATTAATTGCTGATATGCTCTAATGACATACCAACTATTACTGTTTTTATAAGGACCATTTCACAGAAGATGAAATCCATGTAACTATGAATATGTATTGCAATTTATTGCCAGAAGATAATTACACTGATCACATACCTCTAATTAGTCAGCATAGTTTTGAAGGCTAAAAGATACAGCTTAGAATGTAATACACAATAAAGGCTCATTAAACTCTTCCAGTACTTTTTTTTTTTTTTTAATTTTATTTTTATGTTATTCAAACACTCAGCCTTCCCTGTGTGTTTGCAGGACAAGCTTACTCCGAAAGTGAGGACATGGGAAACATCACTGTTATTTTCCAGATCCTTTCGTAACAGCGATACCTTGGAGATGCAGGAAATTATTTTGCACTTCTCATTCACATAATGGACAAAGTGAATAGTGTTACACAGTGAAAGAGCACTCCGGCTGTCTCCATCCGCCAGCATATATAAGGTTTCTCTGGATATTGCAGCACTGCCTCCAGTGTGTGTAGCCACATTCTGGTTTTTACAGACACTTTTGAAGGCTTTCATTGTTAATCAGGAATGTAAATATGAAGTTTTATTGCATAAGCTTTTAAAATAATTATCTTAGAGACTGTAAATAGAAAAAAATAGTTTTGCTCACAAAGTCCTCTAAATAAAATAACAACTTAAAGAAAGAAAAAGTTAAATAGGGCCCTTTTTTCCTACACAGAAGAAAAGAAAGAGGGCCCATTCATTAGAAATAATCCACCTGAAACAAAACACCTTACACTAATCCCCTAAAAACCTTATCTACTCTTTGACACTGTTGTAACAAACACTTCCAAAGTACTGTGCCAACATTGCTCATGTGTTCAGTGGATTTTAATTAGAGCTCTGAAAGCTTGGGAAAACTGGCCGAGTGAGCAAGCTTGCTCTTTTCAAATGGCAGCACAACTGTCTTTTTACCCACCTCCCAATCATAGCATATGTTTAATTAAAACCAGTGCAAATAATGGAGACAGAAGAGAAAAATCTCCTTCTCACAAATTAGTGAGGAAAACATGATTAAGAAGGTGCAGAGCAAGCTGAAGAAAGCAACCCATGTTGTTCCTTAGTTGTACTATGAACTGAGTATCTATGGGTAGGTCTTGGGGAACCATTCTTTTAAACAGTATGAATGGCTTCACGTACAAGCCTCTTTAAATGCTTCAGAGACAGCAGATATTTTTAAGGATGATTAGCAAAAAGAAAACTGCTGCAGATAAGGGCACACAGAGAGGCATAGAGAGAGATCTGACTTGCGCTTTTGGAGTAGTAATCACCTCAAATGTTTGTCAGATAATATTTATTTTTCTAATTCAGCATGAGAGAATGCCTATCCATCTGTCACCTTTACTAAAGCAAACCAATTCCACAGTCCTCCTCACCAAGTGGGTTAGTGAACAGCTCCTGCTACAGCATTAGTCTCCCAGCCTAGCAAACACTCCCACGTAACTCTGCTCTTGCATCCTCCCTAAGTTTGAGAACAAAACCCACAACAATTATGGGAGGAGAGAAAGGGTCCTGCCATGAGAAAATGCTTCGAGAGCCAGGGGAGGAAAATCTTAGGCCAGTTGTGTTGCAATCCCTCCAGCCAGGAATTTCGAGCTCATTAGGGAGAGACACAAGATGAAGAAGACTGGAGCACAGTACAGAAAACAAACCAGTAAATAGAATGAATATGAATGAAGAATGAAGCAAAGGGGAGAAAATGGAAGGGGCGTAAGAGGAAAAAATGAAATACGGAAGTGAGAAGTATGACAGCCACAAGAATAACCATAAATCAATCACATCCTATAGGTTATTCTGCCACCTAGTTATTGAAGCAAATTTGAAGATGAAGCACATCTGTAAAAAAACCCAGGGCTTCTTCACACAAGAACCTGCACAAGAAAGTTAACAATGCTGAGCCTAAAACTACTGTAATGTTTTTGAAAGTAAAAATATGGAAAAGCTGGTGATTCAGGGATAACAAACACATTCATTTTCGATATAATGATTCATATAATCACAAAAATAAGAATTATAGAGAAAGGAATAAATCTCAAAGACAATATAAAGAGACCTAGACAGTATGTGAAATACTTCTAGAAGATCTTGAATTAGTATTACCAGATCATTCTTCCTACTAAATCAGACTGCAAACAACATATACCAAAGAGCAGGGGTCAGAAGGGGTACAGGGTAAATAGTAAAGACAGAGGCTTAGGAGTTCTTACAGTATTATTTTGAAACTTATTGCAAGGTACATCTGGAATTCCCTATTTAGCTAGTTCTGGTTCTTTGATCTTTCAGCTATATTTAGCAGATTGAAAATAGAGCAAAATAGAATTTTAGAGATGATGTTAGTGCACAGTAGTAATTATTCAAAAGCACAGCTTTCCAGGAGCAGGGGGGAAGTCTGGACTCTGCGCTCTAGTGCAGATTTTCTGCAGAAAAAGATTTCTCTCTTCTACAGGCTCCACTGTAATTATGAAACAAACAAACAAAAAACCCAAAACCCCACAAAAAATAAAACAGAAAACAACAAATAAATCCAACCAACCAAACCCCCCCAAAAAAAACCCCAAACAAACAACAAAAATAAAAACCAAAAGGGAGTGATTTAAATCTTCAGAGGAAAGCTGCCACCTGCAGTTTGCATACTTTACAAGAGAGTAAGTAGCAACCTGGACAGGAAGCAAATGTTTTATCATCAAGTCATTGGTTATATTAGCAGGTGAAAGACTGAAGTGCCTGGAGACTTCAAAGCCGTGTTTTCAAGATCTGTGTTTGGTGAGCTGCAGAAGCTTTACATGTTATCCCTGGATAAACAGAAATCAATTACTGAAAATTAGTTGCCGTTTTTGCAATTGTTTTTCAGGTTTCTTAGGGAAGCAGGACAGCTGCAAGAAGGCAGTGGGTACCACACACACCTCTCCAGGCAGCTGTCAAAAAAGATTTGGAGGAGCTGTTCACTTAAGGGAGATTACACTTAAATTTGTGGCAACCACCCTTTCACCCACAACACAGAACTCATAATCATCTATAAATTTAGTTCAGTGTGTCCATAACGTACCATGTGTTTTTCTTTACAGCCTGTGAAAAAATAGCAAACATGTGTCTTGTATGTCTGAAGTCCACCTAAAAAAACCCTCAACCCCTATAGATACTACCCTACTCTGTGCTTTGGTCTTTTCTTTCGAAACTTATAACATAAAACTATATAAAAGTTGGAGAGTTTTTTTCCCTAACATAGTGTCCAAGTTATTTCTATATCATTTGCTTTCCAGTGGCTAGGATAAGAAAAAAAAACCCTATGAAGCTGTGAGATGCTTCAAGAACTGACTGCTTATTCCTGAAGCATTGCTGCCCCTAGAATACCTACTTTAGGGAACTATGCTGCTGACTTGGGATTTGCATGTGAACGTGGATGCAATTGATAGGGGAAGCTACTGCCTTTGAAAACAAAGTGCAGAAATGGTGATGGGGAAGGACAGTGCCTCTATTAAGCTTTGCTCTAGTACAAAAGTTGTGATATTAAAAATTAATAAATTTCAGCTTCTGGTTTTGTACATTGCACAATTAAGAGTGTCTCACAGGTTAACCCTGTTAATCAGGTCCATGTGGAGGATCAGGACTCTGGATTTGGTGCTCCAAACATTAGAGCAGTTTCAGATTTGAGTTTTGGTTGTCCCTGGCTTTACGGTGGAATGACTGTGTCTGAAAGACAGTCAGCACTTTCAAACAAACAGAAACTTATCTTTCAAACACAAACAAGAAGTTGAGTTTTAAAAATTCCTATGAGAACTTGCAATGGCAGAAAGAAACACATTTTATAAGAAGCATAAGATACCCAGCCAATAGATTGTTTTAGTTCACCAGTTTGTAAAAGGTGCTGTTCCTTACAGCTCTCACTCAGAAGAGCTAAGTTTTGGGATGCAGCTATCCACGCTCTAAATAATGTTCTCTTCTACCCCTACTCTCTCAGAAATAATTACCAGTGTTAAGAGATTGGGTTGTTTATCATAGAGACTTTTTAAACCCACCTCATTATCCTCTCATATTGTTCTACAACTCCCAAGTCCTGAATTGCATTAGTACCCACTGATCGTAAATCCTGGTGTCTGTCACAAGCAGCTCTGCTGAAGAAGATGCAAGAAAAGATTAGGAAAGACAAAAGGGAACTACAGATAGAAAACTTAATGTTGTTGAAAATGATCAGCAAATTATTACTTGATTTATATCTGGTGGCACCAACCACATGCCTAGTGGGAAAGTAGAATATCATTAAACCAGTCATTTCCAATAGCACTAACGAGCAATGTTACTGACAGTTTCCAACACAAGAAGTGCCCACTGGATATTAATCCTTGTTAATTCCCAAACCCACAAGTCCTTTGCATGGGTTAAGCCTGAGCTACAAAGTCTGTACTTATCTTGGTTTTGCTGTGCTGACTCCTTACTTCTCACAAGTGTCAATGTGGTTACTTACAAAAGGGCATCACTCGTGTAACAGGACATTTTTTATAATTTTAGAAGTACCTGCTGATCATTCTACAATATTTGTACATCTTGCTCTCACCAAGAGCTTCTGTCCTTGTAACATCACCAGCTTCCATAACCTCAGACGCAGCAGCACCCAGAGCAAATAAAGCCCTAGAGCTGCAGGTGCTCTCATCCAGAAAATGGCATAAGGAAGGGAGATGGCTCTAGAAGACGTTGTCCTCCTAAACCACATGATGCATTCAGAGAATTAAATTTTCAACAAGTCATTTACTGATAGCCACTCTGCGAGTGCTACTCTGCCAGCTTAAGTTTCCTGTGGTTCCACAGGCATTTATAGGACAGGGCTTTGTTATGGAAAGATGCTCTGTGGAAGCTATTCTCTTTGTCTTTTCCCTGCCAATGTTTGTTCTTGCCAAACAAGGTCAGAGTTAACAAAACACAAGCAAAAATAAACAGTTTAATAACTGTACCCTTTATTTTTCATAACAATTATTAAATAGCTGTCACCCTCATCAAAGGGGATAGGTGATCATCTGAAGTGCATTCACTATTGATGGGCAGCAAGTGTAAGTGAAACTACACCAGCTCAGTGCTGTGGGATTTTAGAGGATACTTGTCACTGACCAGGTTTTTTTCAGATCATTATCATTTCTCTGAAGTGAATACTCTTTGGTGGAACGTTTCTTGCAGTGGAATATATTTACCATACAAGTATAACAAGGTGGTATAAGTTCCACCAGGAGGTAATATCATTATCATTTTCCTTTCCGGAGAGATCAAGGTTTCCTTTTACCTTCCTTCCCTGCCCCCCGCCCCCCGTTCTGAACCCCTCACCTCCTTCTCACGAAGGGCAGGAGGAGTTGTAAATAGTCACTGAAAGAACAGAGATCCCATACAATTGTAGGTTTTAGATCACTCCAACTGTAGCTCAAACTGTAGCTAAAATACTGCTCATCTTCTCTCAGCTTTATTTTAGCACAAATCCAGTATTTTCATCAGGCCCTTCTTTCAGCTGTAACTATTTAATATCTACAACATAAAAAATACGTATATAAGCATTCACACAATTTGGGGTTTTTTTTAAATCTTTCCTATCATTCAGGCTTTCTGCCTCAAAGTGGGTTAATTACTACTTTGTGAAACTTGGTACTGAGTCTCAGAGGTCTAGTAATACGAACCAAGGCAAATATCTTTTGTGCTGAGAACTAAACATTCTACATTTTCTTTCCATTCCTGAGACCTCAGGTAAAAGCAATGCAGAGCCAGCAGTACAGGCTCTAGGACAGGAAGCCAGTTACCTAGGTCTTGAAGAGATTATTATTCGTGTTGTCAAACATATTTCTGATTTTCTTCTTCCTCTGAATTGTTTCCTTTCCTTTTTTTTACTCCTTCAGTGAGTCTTTCCAACGTTGTTCTGTGACTGTAGCTTAGCACAGGAGCTGGGGTCCAGTATAGAAAATTTTTGACATTACATTGAAGATTATTTGGGAAGTTTAAGTGCCTTCTTTTGCAGAAGCCTGCTCCAAACATCAGTGTCAACATTTATTTATTTATTTATTTATTTCCCTCCCACCCCTTGTATTGGCTTTGAATCTCAATAACCTGAAGAATTAGGCAAGTCATCAGAAGTTAAGGGAAATTTATGGAAACTGCCAAGCGGAGTGGGATTGACATGTTGTAAAAGGAGGCATTAGAGGAGTGACAACAAATAAAACATAGAAGACTTAATTTGGAATACAGGATGTAATCAAAAGCAAGCAGATTAAATCACCTCACACCACCAGCTGAGTGTAAGAATTTGCTAAGTATCAGTAATTGAAGTTACATAGCACTGAGACCTATGAAGTAGTCTTGTGAGGTTTTTGAAATGAAACTCACCAGGTATGGTTTTTCAGAGTACTACAAAGAATTTCTATTTGGAGTTATCCTAAAGTGGGGGAGAAATTTGTTCTGTTGAGTTCCATGATGCCGAAGTGGAATAAAGGTAGAATTCTGCTCTGTGGAGAGGGGTAATTGAAAACGTGGTCTTCATTTATTTCATATTAAAAGTGCTTCATGTAGCACAAACTGCCACAGCACCATTCCAGTCATTGAGATTTGCATCAAAAGGAGGTTTCATTGGCTACGCTATTCTCACCCTGTCTCATGCTGTCGCTGAACTCAC
>VZTU01000032.1:0-107471 GCA_013400835.1 Zapornia atra | reverse complement strand
AACTCATGACCCATTTGTGATGAGTATCAGTCACAATATTTAAGATGCCATTACGATATGCACATATGACAACATAGGGAACGGAAGAGTGGACAAGAACGGAATGACTCTGCCCTGGAAAGAGATTGCAGGTACCCTGAATGTTCCAGGACACTGCTCTCTGGAAGAAGTACACTAACAAGGCACGCACAGATTTGGTGTCACTGAGTTCCTTGATCCCTTTCCTATTATATCCAATAGTCCTTTTTTACATCTGAAGCGATGCCAGGTGACAATTACATCGTGAATTGCTGCCTTCTGAGGTGAAAACTGAACAGCCTTTATCCCATCTATAAAACACCCTTCGCAGTCTACTTTGTGAAATGTCCCTCGCTTATGCAAGGTCAGGTGTGAAAGGTTGGTCCTGCTGTGCAAGATAACCACCAATTAATGGAGAGGAGATGGTATTGCAATTTTGCCAATTATTAACCATTAATAGAGACTGCTCTTGATTAGATGTGAGACTCCTTCATTATACATGACCATTACAGTTTATAGAGGGGTTTTTTTAGTTCCATCCTTCAACTTGATTTCTCTGACAATATAGTACAAAGGAGTACTTGGACTGCTCCATGACAGTTACCTTCTTCCCCAATCATCTCCCTGGCCTGACCTTGACCTATAGATAGACTTTAGCATTTAGTGATAATGTGGTTTGTGGTAGCAGTAACCGCAAAACAGGATCTTCATGGTGGCTTCCAGCCAGAGTGTTACTCAGTAGCTAATGGTTGGAATGGAATGATAACAGATATGGGTGAAAAAAGCTGAGATTTTGCATTTCTGTTAGTTTGAAATAAGAAGAAAAATCTACACCAGAAGTATCTTTGATCTTGCAAAATGTCTTTGATTCTGCAAAGCACTCCTTTGAGAAATTATGGTAAAGTGTATTCAAAAGTTTTTTCCATGGATCTTGCATCCATTACTGTCTCAGTTGTGTAAATATGATAAACAGTCTACATAGAAAAAACTCAATCATAAGTTTTTATTTTTCTTTTTCCCAAAACAATTTTATGACAAGAAAACAGTTAGGCAAAGCAAGGAGTCAAATTTTCCCTTAGGAACCATATTCTACTATAGTAAATTGAGTCAAAAAAGAAAACCAAGGACAAATTTTGACCTGGCTGTACAACAGCCTGTCTTCTAACCAGACAATAAACAAAATACGTACTCATTTGTCATTGAAATATACCCTTTACTCTGCATAAAACCTTGCATATTTTCCCAGGTAGGAAATGCCATCACACTTGCTCATTTTAACCAAGCAAGAAATGATGGTTTGTATGGTAGTGAAACCTGACGCTTCCAGTAAGCTTTTGGTGCATGAAAGTTGTAATCATATTTCTGCAGTGAAATTTACAATGTCTTCATAATTCTCTAACAAATACATTGTCATCACTACGTAGCTAGCACACAGATAATTCCAATCCTAGGCCTCAGTCAATCAAATGATGTCCATCACTGTTTTACTACAGTAAAATAATTCATGACAAAATATTAGGCTAATGATTAGCATGATTATCTCCATTCTCATGGCCCTGAAAATTCTACTGGTCTTAAACCACTGTTGTCCTTCGTAAGAAAAAGCAGAATGTTCAATCCAGCATGTGATGGCCTCTTCCTTCCACAAAAGATCTGCCCAGTCTGAATCTTTCCACTTTATGACTGGTATACTTGCTCAAAGCAGGATTAATTCCCCTTAGTGATATATAACTACACTAATTTTTAACTGTAAAATATTTTGAATTTATTCTCTAAGTATTGACATAATGATAAAAAGTTAAATTGCCTCCAGGACACAAAAAAAGACTTTGATTAAATATTTTTGAAGGATTTTCATATGCTATAAAAGTTTTTCTTAGGCATTTTCTTTACCCATTATGCAAATATGTCAACTCATTAATAATTCAAAATAGGCAATACATTAATAATTAGGATCCCCCATTACAAATCTGACCTTTAATTGAATTCTATAGAAAGAGACTGTGAAAAATGAGCCTCTTGATTTATGCTAAGAATAAAGGTTAAAAAGCGTTTTCCTAGTAGATCTAATTTTTATCATTATTGCCTAAGTAGAAGCATTGAGAAAAGAAACTTTTTCCCCAGTTCAAACTGTTTTAATGGAAAAGCTATTTCTAGGGAAAAAAATATTAAAAGATGTTTAGTCACGCATAATGTAGTACAATGTGTCACCGAACAAGTGATGCTGCAATCATAGGTACTTCGGTGGTTTGAAAAACGGCGACCCTTTTCTCTTTGCCAAATGGCCCGTGGACTTCATGATTACCTAATTCTTCACACTTAACTACTTCTTCATAATTCTTCTTTCTAACTCCGTCACAATGTTTAAAGGTAAAAATATTAACTGACTATATAAAAGAAGGATTACTCCCAGTTGTAGAAAAACTGACATTTGAACTGCAAGGACATGGTTGCTGTGATTATTCGGCTTTCTGTTCTGACTCCTTCATAGAGAAGTTGTGTCTGCAATTCAATTACAGCTTTGCAGACAGATGTATTTCAAGACAGACATAAATCTCAAGCAAAAATATAAGCTAGATTGATTAGAATGCCCTTAAGGAAATGAAAGAGGAATAAGCTAAATGCCTAGAAGCACAGCAGAGAACGAGTAAGGGTTTTTTCCCCAAAAAAGAACTGGAAGAACTTTTTATCTCTTTACAAGAGCAGCAAAAAGCTTGGGAAAAAGTCCGTTACACATCCTTGTTGCTGGGACAGTACATCAAACCTAAGTGCATATAAAAGGGCTGTTGCTGAAAGCCACCGTATGATAATAAAAGTTTGGACTTTTTATTTCACTTCATAAAGATCAGAAGTCTAACAAACACTGGAAAAGGTTACACGTTGGCTGGTAAATCAGCCACTGTTTGGTGCTGTGAGCTCACAGCAGAATCAATTATTGCTATACAAGCTACCACACTGGTACAATGCCCTTTAAAAAGTGCTAACTTTGAGAAAGTATAAATGTATCAAATAAATAGACACTATCCATTTGAGCCATTAAAGCAGCTTTGTCACGGACTTGTTCTTAGAATACAATTAAAAGATCACAGCCCCTCCATTCCTTAAAGGGATAACAATGACCAAACTCCCACTGAGGGCACACACACACACATCCAGAACTGAAAACCTTACAATCAGCTTTTGGCTAACAGTAAACCCTTGCCAATGCTCATACTTGCAAGATGAATTTTTCCAAGTCATCAGTCTGGATACACAACAAACTACCCCTACCATGACCCCTCTGGCCTTTTGCCAGCCCCTTATATAAAGTGTGAGGGAGTCACACACCTCTGCATTTTCATAGCACAAATTCAAAACCAAACTTGAGTAACACAGTCATGAGTTTAACACAGAAGGTCTTACATGGTACAGTAACACTAAAACCACTAAAATCTATCAGCTCCCAGAAAACACACAGAAATTAAGCAGCTTTGTGTCCAGAAAGACTGGCGCTTCTGAGCTCACCTGCAGCAAAACACCATTGCGAGGGCTAATGCTCTGCTTGCCTGAAGGGCTGCTGAGTTCATTCTTGCAGTAAAATATACATTACACAGACTTAAACTGCCCATTGCTTGAGAGGCGCTACAGACAGAAGGGTTTCAATTATGGCAAAACTGAGCCACAGCTAACGTTATGAAAGGGACCAACAGCTCCCTCATTAATAGGCACAGCATGAAACTTCCTACGGAAGATTTAACAGCATCACACCCCCCCACAACCACACCAGAAGAGCTGGAAAGTGAGTTTGATGTGTAACAGCCAAGATACTTAGAGCTCTTAGCCCACACTGCATCTTAGCCGGGTCTGGGTAGATCACTCTTTGCACTGTTGTGGAACCAGGAGGACTCTTTGCTTCCTAAAGCCAAGAGCACTTGTGCCACCTTCTTAACAACAGAAAAGTTTGCAGTGTTTTTGGTGGGTTTTTTTTTAATTTCTGTAAGTGGAACAAATGGCAACACAGCAGAATTACAATAGTTTCCCCATTCACCTACTTTTTTCTGTCTTAAGTTTAGAATAAAATTTATAGGTAGGACTCATCCATAACTCAGCCTGGTGTGCTCCCACTTTCCAGTGAAACTGACCGGGACTCCTGAGTGCCAGCACTTGCACCCCACTCTTCCCTCCCTCAGCCAAGCTCTGCTACAACCAACTCAGACAAGTAGCAAAGAAGAGCACCTCAGCACAATTGAAAAAAGTTTTCTTAGTACTATGTTATTCTTCACTAATATTAAAAAAGAAGTAAATTGGTTTTCATATATATGTTTGAATACATTGCAAAAATACTCTGTTCTAGCCTGGCAGCTGAACGGTGCATGTACCAAGGATGTTTCCACTTACTAGCAATATTGTTAAAGCTTTATGCCTCCTACCATGGGCATATACGGTTATGTATATGTAGTATTTTAGAGGGTAAACTCCTGAACTTGAAGCATACCTCTGCATTCCAAGAATTTTCTACTGTAACAAAACTTATTCTTACTTTTTCACATCTCTGTCACCACTTAGGTTACCGCAAAACAAGAATAAGACTGCTCCCCACAAGTGCAACAAGTTCTTAATGATGTCAGGGAAAAGACAGCATTAGAGTAATTGATTTCTTTCATGGATTGGAAGAGTGTTTTCAATATATTTTGATTTTTCTCAAGTGATTCCCCCTTTCTATTTGATTGTACCTGTACTAGATAAAAGTGGCAGACACCATTTAAAAGGAAAAAGGGGGGGAGTGAGGGGAGGGCTGTAATTGTCATTATTCTCTCTTGCCATCTGTTCCACCTATTGAAAGAAAAAAACTTTTATTTCATTATGAAAAAGGTTGCAGAAGTGCAATTGATTTTGTTAAGAAGCAAAGACTCATTATCATTCTGAAGACTGGAATTGTGCTCATTCCTTTGGACTCCCTAGATAACAAAGAAGTAAAAACCCAGCAATTCCTCCACCTGCAAAATTACTTGTAACTAAAGGAGATCATCCTTTAGAAAGACTTCAAACTGAGTTAAAGTCCTTAACCAATGAAGAATTTTCTATGACTCCTGGAAACTTGACCCATTAGTTAATTGCCATTGTTTAACATGACTTTTTTTGACAGACTGAGAAATATTTTCCCAGGTACTTCTTCATAGATCTAGATATAGTTGCATTATTAAGTATTGGTCTGTATGTTTCAAATAAGAACTGGGAAATTAAGTATATCATAAAAATTACATAAACAACATGGAAAAATGAATTGCTAAAAAACCCCTCAGACTAAGCATATCGGTCCTCTATACAATAATACAAACCATGATTTTAGTAAGTTTAGCTATCCAGCTATTCACTTAATACATAACTCCTTCAATTATGAAGAAGTGATATTTTTGTGAATGCTTACACTTAAAAAGGCAGGAAATACTTAAATATTTTGTATAAAAGTGAACACAAATTGCTTTGTAATATTGTCTTCCAAGATATTTGGGTAAGTCTTTGTCCCATAAAACAAAGTCTATGGAATAAGTCTTTTGAGCAGAACAATATTTGTTACATACCTTAGCATTCCGAGCTTTTCTTCCCTATTTAAAAATAATGTACCTGAAATTTTAGGACTGTGAGCAAGCACAGGACTCTGTGACCTGCAGAGAAGGGAAGCAGGGAAGCAGAGGGAAAAAAAGAGGCAGAAGGGAGATAAAAAATTAATCACAGAATCATACAATCATGCAATGGTTTGGGTTGAAGGGACCTTAAAGATCCTCAAGTTCCAACCACCTGCCATGGGCAAGGACACCTCTCACTAAACGCGGCTACTCAAGGCCCCATCCAGCCTGGCCCTGGACACTGCCAGGGAGAGGGCAGCCACAGCTTCTCTGGGCAACCTGTGCCAGGGCCTCACCACCCTTACAGTGAAGAATTTCTTCCTAAAGTCCAATCAAAATCTACCCGCTTCCAATTTAAAACTATTGCCTCTCATCCTATCACTCCATGCCTTCTAAAAAGTCCCTCCCAAGCTTTCCTGTAGGCCCCTTCAGGTACTAGAAGGTCGCTATAAGATCTCCCCAGAGCCTTTTCTTCTCTAGGCTGAACAGCCCCAAGTCTTTCAACCTGTCTTCATAGGAGAGGTGCTCCAGCCCTCTCCAGTAACTAGTATCTTTCATGGTGGGGAGCTGAGATGGTGGAACAGACTCTGCCCTTGAATGGCAGGTGTACATGAATGGGCACCTCCTTAGCTGAGACAGTGATGTGTCCCCAGCTGGTGCTGTGCACTGCTGTAGCCTGGCAGGAATCATAATCATGGCCAGGTGGGAGCTTCGAGGTCTGTTTGTTAGCTGGTGATGTTACAGCTTACACACCAAAAGAGGGGATGGGTGACCAAATCAAGCGGGGTAAAGGGTGAATGTTAATGAATTGAAATAAGAAATATGACTAGGAAATAAAAGCTTTACTTGAAATTTTTACAAAATTACGCTCAGCACAGTGTTTCACTGAAAGTCTTTGACAGTCAGAATACCCTCCTGCTTTGCCAAGCATGTTTACCTTGACTTCATAAATATGCCATATCTCAACAAGATAAAACTATCAAAATAAGTCATGTCACACAACATTTTTGGGATGTGCTTTTCAGTGTTACTTAGTTTCAGTAAATTGTCTACTGAGAGCTATTGCATTGCAGACCTGTAATTTTGTAAAATTGCTTCATGATTCTGTTAAATAGGAACAAGTAGAAGCCCAGAAAATTAACCAGCCAATTTAGAATGGATGGCTCTGATGACAAAAACATAGAAAAAGTCAAAATGAAAACTGCTAAAGCAATTCCCAGTACTTCACCATCATTGAGAGGCAGAGAGGAAGCTTCTCTTAGCGTGACTCAAATTAATAATAGAAATAGTTTCTTTTTAAGCCAGCAAGTGTTATTGACCACAAAAACTGTTATTAATGAAATTTCTTTCTGATATAGAGGAGTCTGCTTTGAGAACAAAACCCAGAAAACTGGTGATGGACCTGAAAAGGGTCTTTCATAAAACAGTTTTAAAATGTTCCTCTCTGCATCCCTGACACTGCTGTTTCAGGCAAACACTGTTCTCACAATCCCTAGCGGCAGCTGTGACACCATCAGAGTTGGTGAGATCGAGAGTCACAACCCCTTGTGCCAAAAGATCCCAGAAGATACCTCCAGTTTCTCTAATATCTGTAGAGAAGGAACCAGTTGTCACTGAATAGGCAATGTGACTCATTACCAATTACTTTCTCCTACACCTTCTGAAATGCATGCCATCGATAATAAAACAATAGTGTAAGGTGAAGGCAAGAGACATATTTTAATTTCCAATGTGATCCTATGGGCAGAATACTGTTTATATTTTTCCAACTATTTGAAATATTCTTCCACAAAACCAGTTTGAGCCTATGGTTAGTGTAAACCAAAATCAAACTTCTTGATTCTTCACAAAAATCCCAAAATAGGATATTCTTCTCACCACTTTGTGTGAGTTTGATGAGTTTTTTCCTCTTGGATTTTATTCTCATTTTGAAACACCTGAAAAGTAGCTGAAAGTCTTTGTTCAATTCTGTTCTCGTAACAAACTTTGCTCTAAAAAAAGATCAGGCAGAAGGAAACCGTCTCCAGTTAGGGAGCATTTAAGAGCATTAGAGAAACCTCTAAGAACCTTGCAGGTATGGGGAAAAACAGAGATACTAGGGACCACACTAGGACCACAACTGCTGTGTGATTAATTACTCATAAAGGCTGAAAAGACAGGAGTGGATGAAGACTACAACCGAGACAGAAGAAGCTAAAATACTCAGACCTGGTAGGGAACCTGATAACATGGTTCTGCATGAAGTTACACCCTGCCTCACTGCTCTCAGCGCGTTCCACTAATGTTGTGGGGGTTTTTATTGTCGTGTGTTTTATTCCCCACTCTAATTATAATAAATAAGGTAATGATTAATGCTGCAAAGCAAAGATTGATGTTCAGTGCAGCCACAACATCACCATGTGAATCCCTAAATGTGTCAGTAATATGATAGAAGTGATTTAATAGACTGAAATAGTAAGAATATACAAAAAGTGAAAAATGGGATTCAGAATCAAAACCTGTGATACTACACAGATTTCTCACACTGTGCTTTTGAACAGCTAACCTGCAAGACCTTCTTGTGGCTCATCTCTATTCCACAGGAGGTTTATTGACATGACTGGAGAGATTTTCATTAATACTGCAGGGTCTACATTTCACTGCGTGCATTTCATTAGATATTGGTAAGTAACAGCTCATGAACTAGTGCTATATTTGGAGTAGGAAGACTCATTTTGATAGAGTTTACTTAAGACAAGACTTTGTACACCATCTCTTAGTAGACCCAAGACATGAGTGTCCCAAATGTATTTATTTTACTAAAACCTTTGTGATTCTTGATATAAATATTTTTCTCTCATCCTAAAATTTATAGACTTCTTTCCATTCTTCTTCATTTCAGGAACATTTTCCTGGGTACTAAGTAGCATCTGTAATCCCTTTTATTCTTAAAGCAGTAGAGAGATCCTTGAAAAACAGCTGCCCTTAGGTTGTGCAATTCTATAAGTTTTATAATTTCTCAATATCGGCAGCTACTTTTCCTGAAATTCCTGAATCACAATTGATGCTTTTTATCTTGTTTCATTCATTTATAGGTTCTAAGCTGTTCAGTCTCTTCAGAATATGCCTCAACCTAAACTAAAACTCAACATTGTCCAAGTACCTGTTGCAGACAGGTATGAGCTATGAAGATGTATGTTAAGAAAAT
This sequence comes from Zapornia atra, assembly GCA_013400835.1. NCBI lineage: Eukaryota > Metazoa > Chordata > Aves > Gruiformes > Rallidae > Zapornia > Zapornia atra. The sequence goes on along the minus strand of VZTU01000032.1, from coordinate 98,660 downwards.
TAATAAAACTATACACAAAAGTCTGTAAATCATGTCCCAGAAACCCCTGTAAAATCTTGCATTTCTGAAATTTCAACAAAATTCATCAGCTCACTGAAAATGTAAAAAAAACACTACACCTAGGTAATTACTTGCCTTTTCCCTACCATAAAAAAAACTCTGTATCAAGGTTATTGGACAAGACTGAAATCTCTCCTCTAAATTGCACTAGATCAGGTAGAAGCTAGAAAAAATAACATAGGTCACAATGCTGCAGACCTTTTCATCCCTCCCCATGAGATGGGCTCAACACGGGGCTCAGCACAACACTGCTTAAAGCTACCACTCTTCCTTCAATTTCTCAAGCTACACCTTTCCACAGCCAGCACATCCTGCAGTTTTCCCTTTGGTATTCTTTAATGGCATCAGCATTTAAATGCAGTGTTGAGTAATGTGGCAGTTTCCAAGATGCACATTATGTCAGTGGCTTATGATGAGGGAGTCAGGAACCACTGTAGTAGGTCCTGGGAAAAACATGGATATTCGTCCTCCCTTCCTCCCCAGTGCCTTCCACCATGCATCCCACCCTTCCCCATCCCACAGGCAACCCCTTCCAGTTACCAGAGGTACCTCAAGCCACCACCATGGGCACCGAGCTGACTGGTTGGGTGACACCAGGAAAAATTTCTGGGCCATCGTGCCAGCAGCAGGCCCTCCAGATTGGTCTCATCCACTGACCATGGATACTGACCCACTTCTAGTGACGGGGTCACAATTCTGGATAATTGTCATAAGCCAAAAGCCATATTAACAGAGCACCAAACACCAGATAAGGCTGCCAGTATTTCCTCAGCAGCAAAAAACCCCACTCAGATGGGACAGTGGTCACTCAACTTGCAAGCAAGGAATTGCTTTGATAGTTTATGCATCTACACACAGAGTGCACCATACAACTGGTGCATAGAGGTAACTAAAATGTTACTTAGGAAACCATCAGAGAAGTATTTAGGCACTCTGGGGTTTTATAAGCCCCAGCAAGGGGTTAGCCCTAATACTGCAACACTTGTGGTGACTGGGAATCCCTCTGCATCCCTTAAAGGCCAACATGTGTGTAGCAAAACGTTTTTCATAACTGCAGAGCTCTGACCTACCTTGAGGCTGGTTATCAGAAGCAGGCTGTTTGTGACTGTATGCATGTGCACTGTCAATCTGTGCGCTATACATGCTTCTAGGGTTTTTTTGAGACAGTATCATCAGTTTGTTAACTGAGGAGAAGAAATTTTGTGGGAGGATGACATCTAGTGATGTAACATATATTTACAGGCTTAGCTGGTCCCATGCACAGCTAAGATGGTGAATTACAGAGGATATGAAAAACATGCAGGTGTGCAGTTGACTTACTAAAAAATAACAGACCTGGGGATTTGATAGGGCAGTATCCAAATTTAGAGATTATTGCCACACTTCTCACCTACAGTGATGCCATCTCCAAATCTGGGTTTATACTGGCACAGATTATCACCTATACAATTAAGGTTTTATCAGTGAAACACTGGAAATTCAAAACTGTAGACAGACAAATACCATAACAGCCACAATAGTTATTGTTAGTACATGCTCTTGAACTGAATATAACCTGTAGAAAAAAAAAATACCATATATCACCAATGTAAAAAACCACATAGTATCAAAATCACATGAAACAATTAACGTCTGCATTTATACTGTTTCCACAACTATATCAAAATATCCCTTTCATATTTTTCATAATAAAACAAAGTTGTTATGGTAAAATAATAAAATAATTAAGGAAAATGGTTATTTAACCATTTACTGAAAAAAAACCCCTAATATTGATGGTGATTAAATAAGGATTGATATATTTTTATAGCCATAGAGAAAGTCTACGAATATATAAATTTGTTAATATATATTTCTATGTTGTTTTGTAATTTAGGAGCTAAAACTAGCTGCACCATTAAGTCTATAGGTGCATCTTGAACATGTTATTTTTTTCTATTGTACGAGCAGTATGAATAGCATGTCCTGTAAGATCTACTTCCATGAAACAGAAGGATTACCTTTGCAGGATAATGCCAAAAATGCACTTGCACTGTGTAGGGAACAATAATTGTTCATTGAGATTGCCCCTTTCAATGAGTTGTATAACAAAGAAAGTACCCACGGCTGAGAGTATAGCTTCTGATTTCAGCCTTTGTATTTGTATGCATGTGAGAATACCTCCATAAGGCATATTACTAGCAGTACTGTAAGAAATTATGACCAAAAAGAAAGTAATCAGAAGAACACCATATTTAGGAAACAGCTCCTGGAAAAGCCACACCATAGCAGGTATACCAGGGAATAGGGGAATCTGTGCTACACTGCATGTTTCCTCTAACAAACATCTCTCTGACCTGGGGAACCCCATCTCATACACTTGTTTTGCAGGGCAGACACGTTGGGGTCTCACAGAATCGCACAGGATTGCACAGAATCACAGAATGTCAGGGGTTGGAAGGGACCTCTGAAGATCATCTAGTCTACCCCCCCGCCAGAGCAGGATCACATAGAGCAGGTTGCACAGGACAGCATCAAGGTGGGTTCTGAGTCTCTTCAGAGATGGAGACACCACAGCAGCCCAGATTCATTCAGGATGCTCCTGACTGGGTAGGAAGTAATGAGATAACCACTGAGTACGGCCAACCCCTTTATGGCCAGCTGGACATCTCCCACACAACTTCAGTTTGGGGGAAATAGCAAACCTGCTGATTACAGTTCTCTGTGAATGTGTTTGCACTAAGCTGGTAACTGTGCGGTTCGCAGTTCTGTATGCATGCAGGCAAAAAACAATATAAGCAAACCTCAGAGTCATGGGGCACACCCAAAAGGATTAAAATGTTTGTTCATGTCATGTCCAGCAATCACAGTACTGACTCTGTACTGAAACCCAACCATTTGTACTGAGAACAAAACCCAAACTCAAAATGGACTTTTTTTAATAGCTTATATTGTCAAGTACCTATATAGTATAAACATTATAAACCTAGATATTCATGGATAACATCCAAATTAATAAAAATTCATATCAAGACAAGAAATTACCCACTATTTGCTTTGATAGTCTCCTGATTATTGCTATAGCTAAGGATGTGCACAGAAAACTGTTCTTGGTATTTCAATGCCAACTTAACGCTTCTGATAAGCAGGACACATGGGTGCATTGCTTCAGCCTTCTTCATAAGAATCATAAGCTGGTAGAATATTCCTCAGGTGTTTCTCAAAACATTTTCAAAAATCTGCGTAATAACCACAGTACTGAAATTACTGGGGTTTTTTTCTATACTGCCTCTTGCAACTGTGAAAAGCTTTGTTATCCACCATAGTAGAAAAAGCCCCACTGTTGAACCATTGCTCATTTCACTTTTTCACCTTTCTTCCTCTATTTCAATTATCCACACACTTTATACATCTTTCTTTGAGGCTCTGAGGATGGTGACACAGAACTAGAAACAAAAGATTTTTTTTTAGGGAAGTCCTAATGGGGCTGAACCGGTTAGATTGCACAGGGTAGGACACAGCAGAGAACAAAACTGATGCCGCTATGACAATATGGTAGTATTAATGACTGAATTTGTGAATCAGTTTGGATTGCATGCATTTACCATGATGAAAAAAACAAATTAGGTTTTCAATGAGAAGATATGGAAATGTGAAGACTTCGGACAGTTTTGGGAATACAATGAATAAATACAAAGTAGTTTGCTTTTCAAGATGTTATTTATCAAATTTTTTACTGATTTTAATTACTGTCTTCATATTCTGAATACCTTTTATTTCTGCTAATGGAAGAATTCTAACTGGGACAGAAATATTTGCTGTACTGTATTCCAAGTCATCCAATGAAAGAAATAGGAAATACATCTTTAGCATAAATACAGTCAAATTAAAAGGAAGCCCTTTTATCTCATTTCAGAGCCCAAAGCAAGTGTTTTTCTCTATTTATTCTACTGGAATTTTTAGCCTGAAGACTCTCTGAAGACATCCTTAAGGAAATCAATTGAATTCTGTACTATTGTCTACTGTTGCTTTTCCTCAGTAATTAACACTGGTATACGATGCATATGACCATAATAGACTAACATTCTTTTATTCTAGCTGGTATAGTCCACTGAAGTTGGCAGCAGCAAGAATACTGAGCAACTTTTTAAGGAAAAGTAATACTGAGTACCTTTCAGTCTTATTACCATAAATTATTCTTAAACTCCATTGATTATTGAAATAAAAATTCCATTTCCCTTGCACATTGACAATTTCCTTCAGGGAGAAGGGAGGTTTCTTTGTCCTGAAGAAAATTTTCATTCCAAAGTTTTCTAAACAAAATTGGCATTGACATTGCTGTGATTATTACAGTCAAGCTTCTGATTTTTAATATTTTCAACCTGACAGATTTATTTCTTCTCAAATAAAGAAAAAAACCTTCTCAGAATAAAAATATATAGCTTCCTTATATTTCCTGTTTCTGAAAATTACCAGGTGCCAAGCTGTGATCATAAGGAAATTGAAGACCCTTGAGGGTGACCTTAAGAACTACAAAGGTGGGGAATTGTGATATAGCGGTTTAGGCAATTTCATTGCAGCTGCTTGGCTCTAGAAAAATGAGAAATGGGTTTTCTATTACTAAATATAATGAATTCCCTTTCTGTACTGTCACAAATTGTCAAACTTCATTAATGAGAAGAAAGATGTGGTGCATACATATATAAAGGGCAATATGAATATACATATTTAAAACAGACAGATGCTACAGAAGGATTCTTTCTCTGTATCAGATATTGCATAATTCTGTCTAAATGAGATATTACAAAATTAGCTGACACAGCAATGTAACACAACTTTTATATTTTCAAAGCAATTTGGTATTATTTGAAAAAAATACTACATGATTTTCAGGTGCATAGATGCAGCTTGGTGGCTGTATTTGAGAATAATATTTATACCACATTTAAATTTAAAGCTCTGGATATCCAATGGAACAAGGTAACTGCTTTTAGTTAGAATTAGGTTTAAATATCTTGTTGAATCAGGGTATAAAATACATCACCATTTAATAATAACATGACTTGTATTTTTGTCATGAAATGAGATTTTATTATGGGGCTTTGGTTTAGCAGCAATTCAGGATTTATCAATATTTTGAGATAGGTCACAATATTGGATTGTATAATTATTAACAGCACTTATTTTTCAGCCTATTTAACAGAAAGATTCAATGGAATTTGTTACAGTTAAAATAGCAAATTAGTTAAAGATTCAAGAATGGCACTCATCACCCAAAACATACAGCCAGGATACCCTCACAGATGGGATTAAATGATATCATACATACAGACAGAGAAATAGTTCTGAACCAATTGCATACACACATACACACACAGAGGTTAACCTATGATTAAAATTTGCCTTTTTTGAGTTTCATAAATTATTCCCTCTTATGTCAATGGGCAGTCAGTGAGCCTCATGAAATCAAACCTTTGAGTTGTCACAAAATTGTTGACAGATCTTTGAATCCTGGCAAAATCTACCCTGAGAAGGGTGTATCTCCCTCAGGGGGCGATCCTGGGTCACACAGCCCACTGAGTCCCGGATTGCTCAAAGGGTCCCACCTTCGAATCACTGTTTACAGGATCTGGAGATGATTTGCTTTGGTCAGGATTCTCTGTTCTGGCCACAATTCATGACAGTTTAATTCTGAGGGCAGCAATGACTGTCTTTTATTCTTTTACACAATATATGAATAAATGTACTGTCAACAAGAAATACTTAGATTTCACTTGATAATCACTGTAAAATACTCATAAATATAATTGAGATTTATGACAATAATGACACTGAAGGAATCTTGCATAAAGTTTATGCAAATGTTGTTTTACCCCCAGCCTTAAGACTAGACTTTTGCTAGTTAGACCACTCTGGGGATGACAGAGGTGACTGGAATCATCTGGGACCCTACATGTGCATATTCCATAGAACTCCATTAACCCAGCAGACACCGTGAGGGACAATATGAGCTTATGCATATCGTATAGGCAGGATGAGTTCTCCTGCGACCCACAACCCTTCCTGACACAATACCCATGTTACTCTATTGGGAATGAATTATATATAGACTTTCCAGAACAGAGAAGTGGTATTTAGACATCTAGCATTAGAGACTTCTTCAAATACAGACATGATGCATTTCATAAACTTCTTTTGTCCTTTCTGGCAAGTAAAACATGATGGATTTCTTCTGTACAAAACTGTACAAAAAAACCAGGGGGGTGGGGTGGGATATATGCTGAAAATCAGTGAGCAATTTGAGCACATCTAGTATCATAGTAGAAAATATTTCATAGTCATTCAAAAAATCCTCCTAATAAGAAATCTGAAACTGCAAGCTCTGAACCAGACTACCAAAAATTCTGATCATGTGGAAAAGTTTTTTTTTATTGTTCAGTGGAGAAAACCAACATATCTCATTTACAGTATGTGCTGAGAAACCCTACCACCCCCAACTGTATTCTGGTCATATCCTATCCTCCAATAGACACTGCTCACAAAGTACCAGCTCTTGAAGTTCGCTTAAAGTATGTGAAAGTGATTTCTTTTTTTCTTTCTGAACTGTTCTGCAATCACAGGCTCCACAGGAGGTTGTGTCCCTGTATCTAACCTCTTTACTCACTACCCAAATCCTCCACAACATTAATTAGATTGATGCTGTATTAGCAAGGATTTTTTTTCTTGTCTTCTCTGCAGTTGCCTCAGAAATGTCAAAGCTACATCAAACCTGATCACTGGATGTGCTCCATGGCCTCCCTCAGGGCTCCTAAGGTCCATCTGTCCTCAGCCTACACATCCAACCTCCCTTTTAGTGGAAACCAAGGCAGAACAGACACGGCAGGGGGTTGTTCAAATGCACCCAGCTGTTAGTTGTGTGCAAAGTCAGTGCTGCAGCCTTCTGGTTTAAGTAGAGCCATAGGGGTTTTGCAAATTACTTATCCTTCAGAAATTTTGCTCTGGTACTTTTCCTTATGTTATATGGTTAGACTGTTTCTCTGTCCCATTTATGCAGGAAACGCTTGTTTCTGCTGCTTACTTAGCAATCCTGAATTTGAGACAGTCTAAAAAAAAATCTGATAAGGCTTTAAATTGTGGAAATTAAAAGAGAAACAGAATATTTGTATGCAGTAATAAATAGGAAATCTAAGTTTCAGTTCTGCAGAGAAAGATTATTCCATCTTCCTGAAGTACTCAGGAGTCTGTTGCTGTTTGTGCCCCTGCTCCACATTATAATGTTCTTTTAAGCAATTATTTAATTTAATTTCATTAATTATCTAAATAAATGTGAATTAAGTTAGAATGTTCATAATGCCATATTGGAAATGCTGCACAAACAAATGCAGTTATGAAGGTCTGAGAAAGGGAAGACACCTTTGCCCCAGTAAATCCAGTCCAAATCACCAGTAAGTCTGTTAAAATTAACAGAATTAAAAAGTAGTGAAATCAGGATCTATTAAGGGGAAACGATTTGTTGTTAGAGGGAATGTTCTTAGGAAACCAAAGATGTCTGACTATTTATTAAGAAAGCCTGTTGTTTGGTTCCTCTGTTTTCCATATACTCATGTACCTGGAATTAGCCCTTCTAACTGATGATACCAGATGAAACCCTCACCTTGTGCTATATCACAAGAAGGAGTCAATCACACTAAACATTACTCCCTGTCAGTATTACGGGAACCAGATCAATGTGCATTACAGTCATAAAGCAGTAGCACAGCAACTTGGCTTGCGTGCAGCTGTGTGTGCACAAACAGAACCGTCGGCAGATGCTGTCAGTGGCAAAGTTCTGTTTGGGGGTTTCTCAGTGTTACTGGCAGAGACCTCTAGTGTGAGATCAGAGAGGCTTCTCTTTCTTCCAAGACCATGAAAATGGGTGGACGTAATTTTTTAGACTGATCTGCTAATCTGTCAGCATTATAAACCAATCACTGCTTTTTAGCATAATGAGTTTGAAAGACCAGTGAAGGAAAAGCACCAGGTGCTGACCAGAAGTCGGCAGTGTGTACGAAATGGGATGGATCTCCCCAGTAGCTGGGCTCAGATGCTCAGTCTGCCTGGTAGCTGGCCACCAAATACCAGTCTCCCCCTGTCCAATTGCTGGCAACTGGACACAGGAGACCCCAAGGCTGCAGCCCCACCCCAGTTGTTGGTGCAGACCATTTCGCCAGCACACACAGAGGCACAAATATGTGTCAGGACTGCCCTGGTCCTGCAGCAGCCACACACATGCATTAGGGGCTCATCCCTAGGGAACCATGTCTCTATGGTCTCTCCAGCTGTTGCCTGGGACTCTCCTGATCTCCAGTAGCTCAATCCACTGTGGTGTCACCTTTAGAGACCCCTGCATCTCCCAGGTCATTTCACCTACTCCCTGTCTGGTTATTCTTGATCTGTGCAGGTGCTCACACACTCACTTGCACACCTGTGCTCACTCCAGCCACTGACACCAGGGGAACACACACCCCTGTGGCCCCTGCTCCCCATCCAGGCGCTGGCGCTTGGTTTCAATCACTCTGGTCTCTCCTGTGGCATGGCGGCAACTCTGACCTGTGGTCTGATGTCACTCACTGCCACCCAGACTCCCCCTCCACCACTCCCACATTCCGAATGGAGAGTCCCCATCCAGGAAAAGTGCTAGAAATGAATTTAAAAAGAAGACAGGACAGACTGCACTGATCAGGTGCAGTGTATTGCCAGGCAAGTGTATGTAACCAGCCCTTTTATTCCCTTCTCCCTGTTTTCTCCACACTTGTTCCTCCCCAAATCATCTAAATCCCTCCTGTTCATCGCCTTTTGTTTGTTCTCTAAGCATCCCATCATAAACTATGTGCAATCCCAAAATGTTCTTGCCTTGCCTCCCACAATGTGTCCCATTTGTCGAGGCAGCAATCTCCCTTAGTCTAAAAGGTGCTCAAGGGTTGATTCATCGTGATGGATGTTGCACCTGGGACACTGGGGCCAAGGCTCTGCTGGGACAGCCCTGGAAGGGACCAGACAGGGTGTTCTCGATTCTGAATGAACAGTTTGCGTTCCCGTCTGCTTTGTGTATCCCTGTGCTCCTCTGGGCTTGTGGAAAGGGGCCTTTGATGGGCTGATGATTCCTGTGATGGGCCTTGTTTGGAACTCTTCAGATGTGCAAAGCAAAATAAAAACCAAACCCAAACAAGTTATTATATCCATTTTCCTCCCCGCCCCCCACCCCGACACTGATATATACTTTTTTTTCCTTCAAAGCATATAAACCAAGAGAAGACCTCGCAAAATTCCTTGAACATGATCCCTCTTGGCTGCGTGATATCCTTTAGCAACAATGAGGCTCCCTATCAAGAATCCAGGGTTGACACCCCACATCCTTTAAGAGCAGCTCAGGCTCCATCAGCCAGAGCATCCTTGTCAAATACAACTGCTCCTGTAGGGTAGTAGACAAGCAGACAAACCCCTGTAGATTTGATGCTTCTGAGCTACTCCAATCTATTCAGCAACTTTTAATGAATTGACTTTCCAGTTCAAGTATCTTTTTCCAGCAATACACAACTGAATATGAGAAGGACCAAAAACATTTTTCTACAACTATACTCCATGTGTGTCTTGGTATTCTTAGAAAGTAGAGACCTCTCCAGGAAGAGGAATATCTTTACTTACATTCATGCTACCTACTCTACTCCTATTAGCAGCTCAAAGTTCATCTCTAAATGATCTTATGGACTCTACATTCCACTTGGAAACAGAAGCATGATAAGAAATAATGTTGATTCACTATAAAGACAAGAGAACGCAGTGGGAAGCCTGAAGTAGTCAACACCCTTCCTACCTGTAAGTAACAATAGTGCCAACATAGTAATCACTATTAAAAACATGAGAATCTACAGAAAATTTTTGCATAAGCTTCAAAGTTAGCAAGTCAATAAAATATTTCCGATGCTACACTTTTTAAACTGCTTTATATGTTTCCTAGGGATGCAATGTAACTTGGATAACACTTGCTGACAGATGACAGATTGTCTCCATAGAGTTATGGAACCAATGTTCTGCAAAATACTGTTCACTACAGCAGAAGTAGTGCTTAAGCTAAAAACTGATGGGCACTTTTTCTTTTTGTCAAAGTCCTCATATTAAATCAACTCAGTCCAACATAGTCAAAACCAGAGCAAGTGGTGTAAATGCAGAACTATAAAGGCATTTTTATCAAATAGTGTGCAAAAGGACAAGCACAGAAGACATCTTTTTTCTGTAGATCTTCATAGCAATAAAAATTGATGTTATTTTCATCAAAGTATTATATAACTCCAGGGTATGACAAATAATAGTTTTATAATAGAGAAATTGCATCACATTACTAATAAACAACCTCACTCAGAACTGCCAGGGTGTAGCTCAATTTAGATGATATGATAAAGAAATGTACAGGGACTTCTAACAGAATGGGGGCCTACTAACAGTGAGACAGATGCATAGACATTGTTGCAGATTAGAGAGCTATGTACTTCACTGACCAGTTATCACACACTTCACCCTACAGAATACCTTCAGACTCTGTAACAGCTTTCCTTTGCTGTCTCACCTGAGCATGAGGGACTTCTTCAAGACCTGGGGTTATTTCCACTGGTCCAACAGGTAGATGTTCTTAGCTGCACTGAGAATATAAAATCATTTTCTATGAGTGTGTGGGCATAAGGACTGTTTCTTATAGGAACATTCAGTCTCAGGAGTAACAAGATTGATGGCTGGTGTAAACAGTAAAGATAAAGCCAAGGCAGGGTTCCAAGCGTTATACAACTTGCATGACATGCACTTGGTTGCTCTGTCCCAAAGGCCACCAGAGATCTCATACATCTTGCTGTGCTGTGGCTAGACAGCTGCAGCTTTTCTCTTACCACGCACATGCAATAGGCAGGTTTTGAGTAGTTAATATTTTGTATTTGTTTGCTTGCACTGTCCCATGAAAGAATCCCAGGAGGCAATCAAGATTTCTGGCTGGGAGACATCCAACTCACAGTGGCAAAGAGAATAGGGAGAAACTGGTAAAACTGATGAAAACATCCCAGGTTTACCTATGCCACAGGCCAATATCTCAGAGCGGGCCGAAGTATGCATTCCTTCAGTGCTAGGTATATGCATTAAACAGTTTATTCTACTCAGTGATTGGGCAAGACCTTAAGGTTGGGCAGGGGATGTAGTTTGGTTTTAAAAATGAGAGATAACACTCAGGAAGAATTAAAAATCCTAACTATATTTATTTTCTGTGCTTCTAAAACACAACCTGTCCCTGAGAAACCTGGTGCTAGGCAACTGCTTTTTACCTGCCTTCTGATAATGAATTATCCTCTCCTGAGGAGACAATGAACCATTCTTTGTGGTAAATCGTGACAAAACCAGTCATGGTGTCCTTGTTCTGGCCAGGCCAGAGTCAACCTCCTCCATCAGTCAGCCCAGGTGAGTGAGTTAGCCTGGGCTGTTTCCACACCATCTAACATCACTCCCCCATAAGAGGGACTGGCTGGGGAGGGGGGTTCCTGGGTTCCTCCAGATTAGTCTGAGTGCTGTTGAGGTGTCAGATTGGTACTTTTGTTGTGTAGTAAGGTACTCTGTGTTATCACTGGGTGTGAGTGTAATTGGCTGTTATTGTTCTCCTTTCATGGTGATTTTGTCAGCAAACTGTCCTTATTCCACCCCATGGAGGCTCTGTCTGTTTCTCTTCCAGGAGTGAGCGAGTGGTGTGTGGTGCTCAGCCACTGCTTGGGGCTCAACCACCACACATAGCTAACAGGCCAAGTATCAAATTCAAATGACATACTTTTTCCTAATTGAGGCACAGGATAAATGAGCACATGGAATGCAGGATAAGTTTAAAAAAATATTGATAAACCTGTTTCACTGCTTGGACTTCATAAAGCAGAAAGAGCATGAAATGCATAATAAGGTTACTACAAAATGCATCACACGTGCATATATCTACTGAATTGTATGTTTGCATTATCACAGTACTTCAGTAAGACCTAATCATGAACCATGACAAGCCACTTCAATCAGCACAGTATAAATGGAAATAATTACACTATTCCAGTGCAATTACTCTGAGAAACATCTCAGAAATAGAATGCAACAAGTGCTTATAAGCGTCTTCCCCACAGCTTAAATTATAGGTGTATTATTTTTTGCACTCATAAAATTATGTTAAGCTAGTTTTAGAAGTCAAATATGGGAATAGTGAGAAACCTGATTACAGTATGTACAAGAAACCATGGGTAACTGAGCGATCCCTCAAGAATTTCTGATTTTTCTGTGTCTGAAAGACTAAACTACTTCTGCTGTTGCAAGTATTTTGATGTGTGGTATTGACATGTCTGTTCCACATCCCAGAAGATGGCAGCAGTCCCACAGTATTTCATGCCTTTAGAGACTCCATTGGCACTCAGGCCTCGATGTGCTTTTTCTATAGCTGACTTTCTCCATTTAACCACTAAAGAGGTTAATATTCCTTGTCATCCCTTCCTTGCTCACATACAGTTTGCACCTGACAATTTGCCACCTATTCACAGGTTTTTCTGTTTTATTTCAAATTAAACTAAGCTTAAACTAAACCCACCCGTAATAAGACACTTTACTAATGGCCTTCTGAGAGGACATACAATACTGTTTATTTACTATTTACTGAAACTGAGGAGATATTAAAAATATAAAAAGCTCTGTGCTCATCTTAAGCCTTACACTCCGTTACTCCAGCTCTTCCATAGAGGTTTAACAGAAGCCTGTCAGAACGATGAATATCAATTTAAACAAAAACAACAACAACAAAACCCCCTCATTATTGCAGTGAAAGAGCATGCACTTTGTTTAAACAAAGCTTGGTGGTTATTTTTGTTTAAGGATTAATATCTTAGATTAACATTCTATCTGTATTAAAGCAATTAGACTTTTTAATATCATTGAAGGAGTACAAGTTCATACCATGTATGCATGATTTTTTACTAACTATGACAATCTTAGTATTGTTTATGTTTCACTAGTGCTGAATGACACAGGGAATGCCACATAAGTACAATCTCATGACAAACTGGAGTCCTGAAATTCCTCACTAACAGGCCAGACTGACAGCAGAAACTGATGAAGCCCTGAACTGTGCATGGATTTGGGGCTAGAGCCTAGAACTGCAACTGCCAACTTTATATTCTTTGATCAATTCTAGGACCACACCTAGGATCTCTTCTGAAAATCTGCTCCTTGGTTTCATAAGGAGTCTTCAGCAGATATTGGACTACTCTGGACACAAACTCAAGACTGAGAAAGACTCCTAGCACACTCTGAAAGTTATCTGTAAGAAGCGAATAAACCTAAAATATGAAGAAAATGTGGAAATAGACTACTTAAATACCTGAAAGCTCCTTCTTTATGAACTACCAACTATGAAAAAATCAGACAGCAATTGTTGCCTTTTTTAGTAAAATTGTAAAAATAGATCCTCACAATGTTTTCTTCGGATATTGTAGAGTTTAGACCTTCAGTTTTCAAGGTTCTTTTGATTATTTGAGGAAAGTTCTCGCCTAAGTAAGTGCTGGCAAACATTTGAAAAATGTGTGCCAAACAAAGGTTTAAACAAGGCATAAGATGACCTCTGCTACTCTCTGGCATTGCAGAATTTTTAGGCAACTTCCTACACTGCAGGTCTGACTGGCAAGTTTGAAAGCTTGAACCTGGTAATGAGTCTCGCAATCTGATTTCATGTTTGGGACAGCAACCAAGACTTTTGGGCTTATGGAATTTATAACATTTTTCTTTGAATCAGCTTCATTTACATAATTTGAAGTGAGTGTGAAACAACTGATCACGATCTAACAGACTTTAATGTTCACTTTCAGTTTCTCCATTTCATCACTTTCTAGTTTCAGAGCCCTGACTCCTAAAATCTAGATGAGAGGAACACTAGATGTGAGGAACACTAAAAATCAATGTCACGTCCTTCCTAGTGCTACATTCTTTCTCTCAAATGAACCCGTGTCAATGAAAAGTAACAAAACATACTTACCTTGAAACACATTTACAGAAATACTACAGAAATTTGCTTAGCGAATCCTTTTGCCCTTAACATTGTAACACACTCAGAGGGGAAGAAAAAAATTTAACACCCCCCCTTGTTTTCCGTTCTAGCCCCTGATGCTTTCTTTGAACTTGAAGTGTAGCTTTCATAAAGCAATGAAGGAGAGGAGAGAACTACCCCTTGCAAAAGGAGTGAACTGGAAACTCGGACCAGCCCATCTCATGGCTGAGATGCAGCTGCACAGTGCCTATGAGCCATCCACTGAGAGTTTTCTACTTTTGAAAGGATGGTCTTACAATGTTTAAGATCAGATCTGAGTAAAGAAAGATTTTCATTTTGGCAATGTGTTTGGCACAGCTGAAATACAAAATTAAAGTAAAATAAAGGAAATATCAAAAAGCCCAGTGTCATCAGAATCTTGTACCAGAACTACACAATGATTCTTCAGCTCAGGCTTCCACCTGTGCTCTGGGCATTCAACAGATGCATGAATACACAAGTCTGTGTGGTTTCATTTGTCTTTACGTTTTAGTTATAAAAATATGGGACTTGGGGTGTTAGCTATCCAGGATGTTTTTAATACCTTTAAGAGTCTGTAAGCTTCATCTTTCAAATACAATTTAAAATCCAGATTACAAATGTATAGACTGCTTTTTCTTTGTGAATCCAAGTATATGTGTATGTAAAGAAGAAAAAAAAGCTTATTTTCTGAAATATTTAAAATTGCTCTGAGCTAAGTCATTACTCTGCTATGAAACTTTAAATTTTTAAAATATTAATTTAAAATTAATTTAAATATTAATTATTAATATTAGCAATTTCCCTTCTTCTCCAGTCACTGCTGAGTTACTAAGTTGAGTCCAAATGGCAAGTGGCAAGAAGTAAAAGGAAGTGATCATCTCCTATTAGTTGCTGAGATGGATCTAACTTTATTAATAGAAGTTATTTACATTTTAAGAAGATATGCACGAGTTATCTTCAGTTTTTATCATTCACAGTGTAGAATTTTTTTGGCATTTTATAATCAGTCAGGGAAAATTTGTGTACCTCTTCCTGGAATCACCTAGCACTAAATAAATTTTCAAATATTATTTTCAGCACAGAGAAATATTTGGCAGTTAGATCATAGCAATCTTACTTTTCACTTATAAATGTTGACATCCTGATACATTCAAATTTTACTTTACTAATCAGTATGATTAAATAACATAGTGAGGGGGCTTAAGGTGAAGCATTGTTATGATCTACATTAATCATGTATTCTCAAACTGAAAGTCACACAGAAAGGTTTATTCTGTCCTGATTAATCTGAAATTAATTCTGTATTGAAGGCACCTTGCAAGTGACTTACATAGAAGTGAGTAGGATAATGCTTCTGTTTGGAATCAGAGGGATACGATAGCAGGGTAAATCAATTTTAACAGCTAAAATGTAATTTTTAACACATGGAAGTCATTATACTACTACCAAGCAGAAATGTCACAAAAGTAATTTGCAAAACATATTTTAAATTGTGAAAGCACATAGACACTGTTCTTTTATCACGTTTCCTTTGACAGCAAAGCCAGGTTATGAAGTTGCTGCTCCTCAGTTCTCTCAGCCCCGCCTCTCCTGGCTCCTGCAGATGCCCTTTCCCTAACAGGTGTGCTGGTACAACTTTTACGGAGCACTTTGTCATTACAATGATCTCCATTAAAATTATCAGTCCTCAAAAGTAAATGTTATTTTAAGCTGGCCTTTTCAGCAGTCCTTGGTGCAAATGAGGGACAGTAAGAGACAGCATATGAGCAGGTACTACAGAAAAATTAGATGTCTAAAACCAGCTTTGCTGCAAAACAAAGCTGCCATGTAGCTCTAATAGATCTTATTACCTTATCAAGAAGAAACAGAAACAGCTTTCATGGTCTGCTTTCTCAGGGAATCGCTACTATGAAGCCCACATAGTTGAACTGGTGTAAAATTTTAACTATTTAAAATCAGGTAAGTTTAGCTTTTAAATGAGATCATAATCAATGTGTTTGAGCTTAATTTTCTCAGAACATATGCTCAGCTGTAGCCCTATACATGGGTAACATGAGGTCCTCTAAGAGACATTGTGTAGGCACGTTCTGGCACCCTGTACCTGGGTTTCAACAGGACAAGTCTCTGCCTTCTGCCAGTGCCAGCTTGGAAAGCTACACGGCTGCAAATGGGGGAACAACTGCAGCGATTCTCGAAGCAGAGATATCTAGGCATGGAAGAGACCTCTTGAAACTATGCTAGCATCCCATAAAAGACTATTTTGGGGGACATTGCCATACTGCCTTATTCTACTCACAGTCCAGACCAAATGCGTGATCTCAACTTTGCTTTCAAGTGACAGCCAGGTTAGTACTGCTTGAATCTATTGCACGCCTCTATTCCCACACAGATGTAAAATCGAGTTATGAAGTTACATGCTTTTGTGTGGATATGGTTTTGAGGAACCTCCAGGGAAGAGAGAGTTTCACAGGAGCTGCAGTGGGTTTTGATCTTAATCGTCCTGGCCACCCCAATGCCCTTTTTCTCTGCCATGTTTTCCCACTGCCCCCTTCTTGCTGGCTCCACCAGTCTGCAGTGAGTCATTCCAGACCATTAACCCTGCAGAAGACAATTCATTATTCTCTGTAGCTAGATTTACAGTGCTTCGAGATGGGAAAAGAATTGAAATAAGCTTCAATACAATACCCAGAGTTTCATCTCACCCATAACAGAAATCTAATTGTAAACCATCCTTTATAGATCTGCAGAGAAAAACCCACTGCCCCACCTGATTTTAGTTATTGATAGGCTACATATGCAGAAATAGAGAACTGTTATGAATATATGATCTTTTCATAAACAAAACCCCGCAAATGAAACAGTTAATTTTTCAGCTAAACTGCAAAATTCATCGTTCATATTAGACTTTCTTTCCAAACAAGGATAAAATCATTAAGCAGCAGAGGCTGAAGAACTGATCTCTGCAGCATGTCATGAGAAACACAATCACTGAGTAATGATTTCTTATTTATAATTACTATTGGGATTTGTCGCTTAATCAGCCCTAAATTCATTAGCACCATGTTGATTTGTATCACTCTGGATAATCGATCAAGATGCCATGCAACACTAAGTCAAATGCCTTACAGGAACAAGTGCGCTACATCAAAAACATCAACTTTATCAACCAAAGTTGCAATCTCATCAAGAAGTGACTCCACAAGCAACCATTTTGTCCACTTTGTCCAGGATCAATGTCAAGGCTGATGGATTAGACACTTTTTATATTATCTTATTCAATCTTGTTGGTGCAATGCTAGCTTTCTGCCAGCTCAGAGAGCTTCTTGGCCAGCTGTGAGACAAAGCCCTTCTGGAAACACTGGTTTATAAATATCGCTTTATTCCTCACCCTACTCTAAGTGGCAGTTTAGTTAGAATATATTTATTCATCATTCTTCAACAGGAATATATCCCCTGTTTGCTTTTTCCCAAATGCAGAATATAAGCTTAATGAAAAAATCTAACCTTCTGAAATGTACCTGCAAATCATAGAATGTTAGGGGTTGGAAAGGACCTCAAAAGATCATCTAGTGCAACCTCCCTGCCAGAGCAGGATCACCTAGACTACCTCACCCAGGTGGGTTTTGAATGTCTCCAGAGAAGGAGAGTCCACAACCTCTCTGGTCATCCTGTGCCAGTGCTCCAGCACCCTCACAGTGAAACAGTTCCTCCTTATGTTTACATAGAATTTCCTATGCTCCAGCTTGCACCTACTTCCCCTTGTCCAATCATTGGACATCACTGAGAAGAGCCTGGCTCTGTCCTCCTGATTCTCACCCTTTACATATTTATAGACATTAATGAGGTCACCCCTCAGTCTCCTCCAGACTAAAGAGGCCCAGCTCCCTCAGCCTTTCCTCATAAGGAAGGTCTTCCACTCCCTTAATCATCTTGGTGGCCCTGTGCTGGACTTTTTCAAGGAGTTCCCTGTCCTTCTTGAACTGAGGAGCCCAGAACCGGACACAATATTCCAGGTGTGGTCTCACCAGGACAGAGTAGAGGGGGAGAGGACCTCTCTTGACCTACTAACCACATCCTTTCTAACACACTCCAGGATGCCATTGACCTTCTTGGCCATGAGGGCACATTGCTGGCTCATGGTCCTCCTGCTGTCCACCAGGACACCCAGTTCTCCTTCCCCTATGCTGCTCTCCAACAAGTCTGTCCCCAACTTTCCCCAGATGCAAGACTCTACACTTGCCCTTGTATTTTATTTAATTTCTCCCTGTCTAACCCTCCAGCCTGTCTATGTCTTGCTGAATGGCAGCACAGTCTTTTGTCTGTCAGCCACTCCTCACAGTTTTGGGTGTCAGCTGCCAGTACTCTCTGTTCCCTCATGCAAGTCATTGATGAATATATTAAATAATACTGGTCTCAGTATCAACTCCTGAGGGACTCCACTAGGTACAGGCCTCCAGCTAGACTGTCCCATTGACCACAGCTCTCTGACTCGCTCTTTCAACCGGTTCACAATCCACCTCACTACCCGATCCTCCAGACCACACTTCCTCAGATGAGCCAATACTACTGGTACGTTACATTTTTCTTACTCCTTAGAGGTTTCTTTGCATTGTCCTTCATACTTCTGATTTGTATTTCTTTCCTTATCAATTTTCTATCCAAGTTTGCATATCACTTAGACGTTTTGGTATAAGTGTACTATTTTTTCCATTTGAATATTTTTGATGGTCTTGTAGATAAGTTTATGATGGCTGTGATTTAACATCAGCCTTACCTGGAGCTGGAAATAGGCCAACTAAAGCATTTTTAATTAGCACAGTGGCAGCAGAAGCTTAAACATGCGATGGTGTGTTTAGAACAACTTATTTTTTCCTGGAAAATTGTCTGCTTTTTTAACTTGGGATCTTCTGAAAAAACATTTGTGTGTGTGTTTGCATCTAGCTATTCTTCTTCAGTATCGTCATTAATATTTGAACCTATTGTTTGGTTTCTACTCAGTTTGTGAGGGGTAAAATGCCCCTAAATCACAAACAAATTAGGGGGAAATCTACATCCAAGATAAAACAGAAAAATAAATATAGGAACAATTGCCAACATCATCATCTCATGCTTCAAAAGAACTAAGTATGAAAGTGGCATTATGCTTGCCACAGCTGTGAGCAGAGCTACTACTAGTATACACACACTGTCAGACACAGATCTGAGGGACACTAAGCTTCCTTATTTCTTGTAGCCATGCGTGAAAACTATACAGTTTGTTCAAAAGATATTTCTCCTGCATGATTTGATCATAATTGCTTCCGATATTGTGAAGTGGGCATGAAAAGCACTGCGAATTTCTACTAATCCCTGCCATGTTTACTAGGAAGTTGCTTAGTTAAATCCGAGCAGTTTGGTCATTTTAGCTAAGCTGAGCTATGCATGTAGCAAACCCTTCGGTAGAAGAAGACAGATGAATTGCCCTCAAGAAGTGTCTTTCTCTTGCCTGAATATTAAGGAAGCCTAAATTTCTAGCTCTGACTAGACACCTAATTTTCTAATAGATAAAATCAGTGAGATGAATCTGGCAAAAGACCTGGACTAGGTCACTGGAAAGTCCATTTTAGGTGTCTGCTTACTTTGGAATGATGACAAAGCAGTCAGAACCGTAAGTCAGACCAAACCGTTACCCTTTGTCCCTCTACTACCATAAGGTTTAATAGCTCAATAATTGTTAGGCCTGAATCTAATATGAGGTCCCTTTTTGATTTGATTTACAGATCAATCAGTCTTGCAGCCTTCTCACCTGTAAGCATACAGAGAAGCTTCATACAAAAATATAGAAAATGATTCAAGCATGCAGGGTAGTCCATTGTATGTGTCAAAGGAATACCTTAATCCAAACAGTTGTCTACCAGAAAAAAAAGTATGTGTTGGAACATCCAGGATGTGAGAATTTAGCTATTCCTGACCATGGAGAAGGGCTGCTATATATGTAATAAACAGTAAGTATAGGAGTATAATTTAGTAGTTACTACTATATACCTTGTACATAGTAAGTATTTGCCCTTAAGAATTGGGCATGAAGTAATAAAGTCATCTAGACTATGTGCAAAAAAAACCATAGGTTCCAATAATACAAAACTGGCCAACTGTAGGATGTTTGTCTTCAGGGGGCAATTCGGGATTCCCTATTGAAAAAAAAATATAATGGCTTAAAGAAGCAAGAATTCCTATGGAAATGTTTTAACTGATTAGCTTGTACAGAACCAAGAATTTATTTGGATATATAAGTATGTATTATTTCTGTTATAACAGAGATATCCTAGGACTGATTGAAATTTCCTTATTAAATCGTTGACATTAGTTAACACCTGTTGAGAAGGAGGAAGGGAAATGTGAAGGAAGGGGTTATGCAAAGCAAGACTAAGACCACTTTCATTTCCTTTGCTTTGAATGGGTGGAGTCCTCCAAAATAATGTGACAGATACGCACACCAGAATCTTTACTATACAGGGTTTCTGTATTTATTTTTCTAGGTAATAAATCACTGAGAGATTCAACAGAATGCCTCCACAGTATATTAACTTAAAAAAAATTGAGATAATGCATTGTCAATTTGTAGTATCTCCAGACTTTCTTTATTTTAGGTTAAAAGATATAAAGAAACAGTTGTTTAAGATGAAAAAATGGACTATCATAGACACATCTCCACTCTTTCTCTCTCATTGCCTCTGGATTGCACTTACTTATACCTGAAGATTTTTTCCCTCATTACTGTTTTCCTCCATTTAATACAAAAACTGTAGTTGAAGAGACTGTTTTTAAAGAGGTGTGTGAGCACTTTTCATAAACACTCTTTTCTCTTTCTTTCCTTCTCTTACACGCTTGTTGTGGGCCAAATAAAGTGTCTTGAACCTTGACTCTATTTGAGTCTTAATTCTTTCTGTTTCTGTCTTTAACTCTGTCTTTAATTCTGTCTGTTAATTCTGTCTGTTTTGAGTCTTAATTCAGAATTGCGAAGATCTGGTCAGGATAAAACACCTAATTGGACACCATTCAGGAGTTAAGCTCAGCCACCCCCAGCCACCCAGAGCAATCTGAGGTTGTTTGGAATGCAAGGGGGTTTAACCTCTGCCAAATTAGTCTATCTGGTTGTGGATTGTGACAGGGCTGCAGGTGGGGTCTCTCTCCCACACCTGAAGCACCTCCTCCCACTCTTCTTCACTGGCCTTGGTGTCTGCACAGCTCCTTTCATCTTCTCACTCCCTTCTCTGGTGGCAAAAAGCAGCTGCTTGCAGTTTTTTTCTCAATATGATTCCCAGAGGTGCTGTGATCATCGCTGATGGGCTCGGACTTGGTCAGCAACGACTCTGTCCTTGAGCCGGCTGGTGTTTGCTCTGTTGGGCCTACAGAAAACTTCTGGCTGCTTTTTGCAGAAGCCATCCCTGCAGCCCCCCTTCTCCACCAGAACTGAGCCACACAAAACCACAGCATAGTCTTTTGGAGCATCCAAACTGGATGATAATTACTTGGAAACTTGTCTTTAATATCTGAATTTAACTGATGTTCTAGAATATAACAATACAAAATAATTTCTGGTTCAGTAAATTTCAGAATTGGATTTAATTTCTTGCTTACTATGTAAGTTTAAGGTAGATATATAGACTTTCAGAATAAACATAGATTGTCTGTAAGACATATGACGTTGTATATACATACAGTAAAATAACCAGGCCTTTCTGAATTATCATACATGCATTTCAAAATACATGGTTATATATATCATTACATTAATCATCATTAATGGAACTTCTAGGTTGCCAAACTAGATTGCACTCTCTTCACAGAAATATGAGAAATTGTAGTAAGTGAGAAAGAAAGACTGTTATATGTAGTTAACCTGAGGGGAAGGGGAACAAATGTGGATGCAAGTCTGTTCTGTTTTCCTCATTTAACTCTTGCCAGTTGCACTTAAGTGGAAGATACTGAGCTTTGGCTTCAGCATTCAAAGTAGGGGAAAATGTCACAGAATCAACCCCATCCAAAATTAGGAAAGAACTTTAAATTTCACTGACAAAAAGAGGAGCTGGGAGCTAAAAGTCAGAAAGATTTAATCTTGTGAAATGTATTGCTTCTCCCTCTCCCTTAAGTGTGCATCTGGATGCTGCTGCTCAGGCTGTAAGGGCTTCCTGGCATTTTCAGTGCGAAGTTAAACTTCATTTAAATGCAAAATTAGCATATGCACAATGTTTGGCTCGGAACCAGCTATAAAAAAAAAATTCCACAATGTAAGGCAACAAATTTGCTTGGCTTATGCTGCTTGCAGGGCACAGAGGACAGTGTGAGATGCTTGCTACAGTCATATACATCCTTTGGAAAGAAGAACCCCAATCTGGCAAGATTTTAAATAGGATGAACTTCAAGCAAAAAAATTCTGTACACTGATCATTCAAAAGTATGCATAAGTGTCCTTAAAATAAAGTGTATAATAATCTATGGTTGGACCCAAAGACACTGTTTGTGTTGAAAAATATGTCTGAGACAGACTAATTTATATAGATTGTTCTCCTGTTACCAGTACAGGTGACACCAGGAACTTTTCTGACTTATCAAAAGTCATGTTTTTACCCTAGCTGGCATCTAAGCCCCATAAGCTGCTCTCTCATTGCCCCCATGGTGGAATGGGGAGAAGAATCAGAAGAGTCAAGTGAGAAAACTGGTGGGTTGAGATAAAAGCAGATTAATAAGTAAAGTAAAAGCCGCACATGCAAATAAAGCAAAACAGGGAATTAATTCCCCACTTCCCATGGGAAGGCAGGTGCCCAGCCACAGGAAAGCAGTGCTCCATCATGTGTATAGTCTCTTGGAAAGACAAATGCCAATAATGCTGCCACCCCTTCATTCTTCCTCTTCCCCAAGCCTCTTATATGCTGAACATGATGTCATATGGTATGGTATATCCATTTGGTCAGTTGGGGTAGGCTGCTCCAGCTGTGTCCCCTCTCAACTCCTTGTGCACCCCCAGCCATCCTGTTGTCGGGGCAGGTTTAAGTAGAAAAGGCCTTGGCTCTGTGCAAGCACTGCTCAGTGATAACAAAAAATACCTCTGTATAACAAAGCAACCTCTATATTATCAACACTGTTCCCAGCACAAATAAAAAAAAAAAGAATGCCATACTAGCTACTGTGAAGAAAATGAACTCTATCCCAGCTGAAACCAGGACATCAAAATGAATGTCACAATAAACAAAATTGAAACTTTCTGTAGATAATGGAAAAGAAGAGCTAGAGAATTCTTGAGGTGCATGGACTTTACAGCCACACTGCCAGAACTGCAAAATCATCAGAGATTAATACCAGAGTAAGATCCTTTAATTTTACAAACCTCTCTCAAAACAAATACTTTATTGTTATAAATAAACCATCAGGGGAAAAAAAATAACAAAACCCCAACTTTTGGTGCATTAAATTTCGTCTGAGTTGTGCAGTCCATCAGATCAGTAGTTAAGCTGGGAAATGAACAATGCTAGGAAAAAAAATAAAATGCTTACCTAAAAACATCACCTTGGCAAATTAAAATCAGGTAATAGGCTAAATAGATGTATAGGGCGCAGGTTCCTGGGCATGGGCGCTGCAGGGCACAGCTGAGAGGAGCTGGTGGCACCTCTGAAGGTGTTATCCCCAAGTCTTTAATATCTGCTGCCTTTATTTCTTAATACCCAAATCAGTAATTATATATTTATGTTAATTAACAATAAATTAAGTTAAATTCCCTGATTTGCATCTGTTTTGCCAATGACAACAGATTCAGTATTATTTAAATTAAAGATCATTTAGTTGAATTATGTGTTTTGAATTTTATTTTTTACTCTAACAATGCTTTGTCCCTAAATTTTAGCTGCCTGGAATTATCAAAATTGCTAACCATACATTGCATTTCAGCTTTTCATACTGAAATATCACAAAATATTTTATAAATCACAGCTACTAGTCATCCAGCTTCCTGACAATTACATCAATCCAGTGACAAAGAGTAAAGAACAATTTTGGCAATGGAAATGACAAGCAAATTTAATTAAACATACATTTTTCAACTGCCTTTGGAAAAAAACCCCAAAAAACCAGCTGACTACCTTCCAGGAACAAGAATTCCTCACTACAAAATTGCACCTAATGCCTTCTCAAAAAGAACATTTTTGTGGAGCCAGTACATCTAGAAATGGTGGCAGTGGCTTTCTTCAGGCACAAAATATCAGTCAGGTGTCTGGATTGTCTGGGTTTTTTTAACTTCAGCCCAACAGGAGAAAAGAAAATAATATTCTTAGATTAGGTCTATCTGAAACATCTCTGATAAAAATACCAATATTTCTATCCTTGGGTTATATTCAGAAGTGTACAATACAGTTAATCATCCACAGTCATACAAGGTAGAGTTTGCCATAGCACCTGGTGAAAATAAATAAATATTCAAACCCCATTTTCTTTCACTGAAACTGCTTATGACAGAAAGTGGCAGCTGTTTTGAACACAGCTCTGGTGATCATTACTCTCACATATTTGCTAGAATAGAAAGTATATTTGCCAACAGAATTTTAATATGTCAGAATGAAATTTTAACAGCTAGGGAGTGACGAAACATTGTGATAGAGAAAGCTAATTTTCATTTGAGTTTCAAATGTCTACTTTATTGTATAGCATATGTCAAATAAAACATTTATTCCATTTCTACATAAGTTTCCAAACAAGTGAAGACCCAAGAGTAACATTTTCAGGTAGTACATGAAAATCTCAAGCTTTGTCTTTGACAAAAAATGGAGGATTTTGGGTAGGACACCCTCTTTTTCCTTTTGGCACTCTGACTATTTAAAAGTATGAAAAAAAATGCAAAGACACTGTATGAGTAATTCATACTGAAATCACACTAGGCAAGATTTTCAGAAGCAGAATTTTCATTCCCTTCATGCTCTGAATGGAAATGTAAATGTCCTTTATGTGGAATATGCGTCTATGTACATGGGTTATACGTTCACCATTTTCATAGAATCAGAAACTGTGGTACTTAAAATTGCACAACCTAATGCAAATAGTATTATGCAATTCCATATATGATAGTCATTTTCTGTTCCTTTCACCCTGTGTTCATTAGATACTGGATATTTGCTGGTTTTCTGCTTTAACATTTCTCTTGCCCTGCTAAAACTTCTTGTCCTCAGCAAATCTGCTGAAGTGCGACTGACAGCAAATGCT
Source organism: Zapornia atra (assembly GCA_013400835.1). Classification (NCBI taxonomy): domain Eukaryota; kingdom Metazoa; phylum Chordata; class Aves; order Gruiformes; family Rallidae; genus Zapornia; species Zapornia atra. The sequence continues at coordinate 73,294 of VZTU01000032.1, read as the reverse complement.
CAGGCTGATGAAGAACCTATGACTAAAAGAGGAGGTTGCTGGGAAAAGAGGAAAAAAATGTACCTATTCTCTGCTTTGAATACTTAAACATGGTGAGATGTCCAGCTCAGACTCAGATTTCTGTGTTGGCTGGCTTTGAAATATAACTGTTTCTCCTCTACCATAGTTTTCAGAACATTTCTAAAAAGTTTATTACAGGGCTTGTCACGATATAAGCTGTAAAGCTGCAGAAAAGGAACGCTTACCACTCTTTTTTTTTCCCTGAAGCTGATGACTGATAACTACAGGTTACCGATTTCAGTGATTTCCTCACTATGTCTGAAACTCTGTGTTTGTCTTGGGGTCCTTAACTAATGTTTGAGTAAATCACACAAAAATTAGAGAAGTAATTTAGAATGAGGGAACTAATTTTCAGTATTCATTTAGTTAATAACTAGTGGTTTGATCCTGATTTTCAAATAAATTAGTAGGTTGCATGCAGTGCTCTAATCATTTGGACAAGTAAATGCATTCTATGCACTGTGCAAATTATTTGTTTCAATTATCTGTTGATAGCCAATTAAGGGAGGAAGAGAAGGTCTCTGTCAAACACGACACACAGTATTTTCTTTAATGATGGAACAGAGAGGCAGAATAATGAATAGCTTTGAATTAAGGAAGAGTGGACAACATTCTTCCAACCCCATTAGCATCAACATTAATGGGCTTAGTATTGCAGATATTTTCACTGGTGCTTCAGAGTATTCTGCTCTACAGTCACAGGCCACGTCCTGCTCTACAGACCACTCAAACACAGTAAACCACAGCTATTATAGTCACATGCACCGTTCTAACGAATAGTCTGGCTTTACCTGCTCCCTGTGCTGAAGCCAGATTGCTACTTTCAATTATTTAGTTATTTTTTTAAACCCAATATTAGTATTTTTACTATCTTATTATGTATCCGGACAGATTTCTTACCGAGCATGAAGCCCTTCACACATCTCGTGCAGGCACAGCAGCGACCAATATTTGTGTGCACTATTCATTCACCCCAGGTTTCCTAGTTATTCACGGCCTCTTGTTTCTGCTTGAATTCATCAGTGTCCTGATTCAGCACAAGGCCACTGGGCATGAATCAAACATGTCATTCTCAAATAAGGTGTTTGATGTGGATGGGTATCCTGCAGTTCAGAGGTGTCACTGGAAAGACAGTGAAAAATTCCATGAAAGTACAGGAAATGAACTCCCCAGAAAAAGGGGCTGCTAAATACTAAGTCACTGAATTTTTTTTTCCAAAGCTTTACAGATAGCAGCATTTGAGAGAGGGTTAACTGGAGCAGCTAAAGGCAGACGGTAGTTAGCTTTATCTTCAAAATTCCATTCAAAAGAATGGAAGACCAGAGAATCTTAGGAATGCTTGGCTCATTTTTTAATGATCTTAAAAAGCAATTTAGCTCTGAAAGAGCTCAGAAAAGAGCACCTCAAATGTCTAAAGTCTGACAAAGTCAATGTCTTACAGCAGAGAGTGATTGCCAGTTTTAAAAATGTTTCTGCCTACCTGTAATGATACAAAAGATACAGAGGAGAAAAAAATCAGTAAATCCAAAGCTGCTTCTTCAATGTATTGAAAAAGTCCTTTTAGATTTATTGAAGCTAAAAATAAAACCTAGCAGTTGTCTTAGATTTTTGCTTTTCTGGAAGATAATATTTTGTATTTCTGGTATTTTTATATACTTTAAGTTCTCTTCAGTGCCAGGGAGTAATAATTTAGAAAATCTCTCAAACCATTTCTAAAGAAATAGCGGTGTTGAATATACATAACATTGGCACAATTTATTAACATATATCTAAATTCAAGAAGACTCCAAGAAAAGACGGATGAAGTAGTTTATATTTTCCACAAGTTACAAGGTCACATACAAACCATTACTGCAGAGCAGTCGATTGCAGTCATGCTTTCCTAAGAGTAGTTTGGCTATGTACTACACTCAAATCAGCTTCAGTAAATATCTCCTAATTGGCTTAGCAGCTCAGGTTTCAATCTTTTGTGATGTCGTAATTCTATTGGATATCCATCCTAGCATTATTTCATCTGTTCCTTTCACTACTCACATATTTTGTTTCTTCAGACAGTCAATCCCATTTTTAAGAGCTGTACTTTTGTATAGCTGAGCTTTTGGAGTTTTCAAAAATCATTTTATGTTCTTAGTAAGATACACTAGCCTAAAAAAACTCACCTTCATCCAAACCATAATTAAATTGGTATTTGCCTGCCATATTAGTCTAGCTATATTTCTCTCTTGTACTTTGCTTTTCTGACATTTCTTTCAACTTGCTAGTGATCTTCACTGATGTTTTCCAAAATGTTTCCCGTTTCATTAAACCTCTTTTTTAGCTGTTAATTTGACTTCCTGTTGTAAAAATCCCTGTGTCTAATTACCTTTCTATTCTTTGACCTAAAACAGCTTTGTACCCTAAATCAGATCTGGTGAATTTTCCTGGAATAATCTTGAAAACAAAATTTATAATTACCATTTATTCCAACACCTTCTCCTTTCCTTGCAATTCTTTTCTGGGGTTCTCTCAGTGAATATCTTCCATCTTCATATTTTCCCTTTTCCTGATTTAAAAGGAAATAAATTTGTTAAGATGCCCTCTCCGGATTGCTTCCCAACATCCCAGAGCAAGCCTGAGGCAGTAAGCTATCATGGATACACTTCCCACTGCCTTTCTGCTTCCCGCTTGGATGTGGTAGCTGGCCGCTGTGATGCAAAGGCACTTTTACGTATATTAACCTTTGGTTGCAAGTTTAATTATCTCACTGCAGTCACCTTAGTCCCCTCTGCTTTGTCCCTGCAATGTTGTCCCACCAGGCTCAGCAGTAAGGACTCCAGATCTGTACAAAAGATGCCAGCATGAGAATTTACAGCAAAGAAAGAAAGGATCAAGCCTGCTGCACCGAGTCTTAGATCTCCTCTCCTCCGTGCCGGTTTATTCTCAAAGGTTACTGCGTTGTTTCTACATAAAAGTACTCTGTAAAACCTGAATTAAACGTCTTTTTTTAAGGGTTCTTGGCTGACGTGCTTCCTTCCCACCCATAGTACCCCGAGTGCCGCTGAAGCCAGCTGCAGTTTTCTACTGCAACTGTAGGGAGCAGTCGAGACCAGACAGATCAGAGGCTCTTCAGATTTCTTCTTTCAGGGCTGTCTTCCCTCATTTCTCAGGCAAAAGTTTTGATCTGAGTATCTTAATCAAAACAACAACTGATACCGTTTCTCATTAAGAAAACCCTTCAGACTACTCTTAGTCCTTCAGAAACTTGTTTCCTTAATGACACGGGAGAGTAAATAGTTAATTTCAAAGCCAAATCCACAGCAGATCAGAATGCAATGATTCCCTGCACGACATCTACACCAGGTACTGACTGAAGAATACCCTCACAGCGCAAGGGTGATTTATTCCTTCGGAGATATACTCCTGGGAAACACTTACTATGCTGCTTGTGTGATGCCAGTCTATGTCGTGAGGTGCAGGACTGCAGACGTGTTTGGTGCAGTGAACTGGCGGTATAAGCTATTGCAGAGGAATCACAAATGCTCTGCTCTCACTGATACACACACAGAACAGGACTTGGTCACTTGATCTGAGTGTGACTGGAAAGAAAAAGGCTATGGAGAAGTGACATCTCATTTTCCTTTATCGTATGCTTTGTATGTAGCTTTTTGCTGCTGTTTTACAATGGTAAGACATAACTCATTCCAAATTTCAAGATAATATCACCAGATATTAAATGTCAAGTATTTCCTATGTCATGTAGGTAGGTTAGACTATCCAGTTACTCATAAACATTGTATTTGGTTTCTATGGTTACTCAGGTGATGCTGGCGTTTTTCTTCCATGCCATTGGTTGCCAAGGATACAGGTGGTTATAAAATACAGCAGCTACAAGAAAAGACCGCAGGGGTATAATCCTCCATGCAGCAATTACATGTGATAGATCTTGCTTGACACAGCATTTGAATCCTGAAAGCATTCTCAGTGGAGTCCTTTGAGTTAATCAAGTTAATAAGTTTGCTGTAAAAGGAAAGGATGCTCACCAAAGCTATCACATGTAAAATGTATACGGTGTAAGTACATTTCCTGAAATAAAGCACTGATGCTAACTATATTATTCTCAGATAGCATTCCAACACAGACCAGAGGAAACTGAGGCAGAGCCAAATGTTTCTACAGTTAAAGCAAATTTTACCTTATCAACAGGGATATTTGTGGTGACCGGCAGAGAGCAACACGGAATTCGATATGAATTTTAGGGAAGGCATTTATTGGGTGAAATCACACAGATTATATACCTTTATTACTGCAAATATGGCAAGCTAAAAACCTGCTAATTGGTTACACACACTGTTCATACCGTATTGATTGGTTAGTAATTATAACGAGTTCTGATAAACCTATCTTATAGCTGAATAGCGTTAGTTTACCTTTAATGCCTAAAAGTATCCGCACACCTGCTGTTTTGACCCTTTTGTTATGGTTGGTTCCTAACACGTTCTGTTACTCCCAAATACCTTCCCATAACTGCTTCTTGGTTTAAGGTAGCCTGTACCCCTATCAACAAGGCCGCTGTGTTTTGAGAATGTGATTATTAGGATCCTCTCAGCATGAGTAACTTTTCCTTTCTCATGGGAACAGAAGAATATTGTCAGGGCCTAAATCTTGGGAGAAGAGAGCTGGGCTGCTAGCAGGCCTGCTGTCTTCCCCGACAGATACTCACCTGCACTGTACAATAGCTATTTGTTAAAAATGAATTACAAATATGTGGATATGTCTGCTTCTCTATGCAAGCTGACAAAACGAGACAAAAGAGCCTATAAAAACAAAAAGGGACAGAAGAGGAAGTGCACTTGGCTGGGTTTGCATTTTTCTGCCCACAAAATTGCAAAGACAATTAATGTGGTTATTCATGTATCTAAGTAGCTGAACTGTGAGCTGAAGACACATCTGAAATAATTGAACTGTATTCAGAAACTGAATCCTTAATGATCTACAACAGATTGCATGTAAAAAATAGACATTAATTGTAATTTTGCATTGCATAGCTATTAAAAAAATAAATCCATGTATTTTCATTAGAACATTTTCTCTAAGATCCAAGTTTTTCCGTTCTTTCAAATTGAAAGAATAAAAGCAATACTTTTCAGACTCCATAAGAACAAACAACTTGCTGAAAATTAATCAGTTCTTATTGTATAAAAACTTGAAAATCGCTACAATGTGTTGTAGCACAATATATTGTCCTCATAGCTATATTTATTCTTAAAATGACAAAGTAAAATATAATCTAAAAAAACTTCCAATTATTGTGTGTCTGAAATGATAAATTACATTTCTCAGCCATAATATGACTGTGAATAAAAAATAACTTAACTTCCGTGAAAGAGGTTTCCTTTTTTTTAACACATGTTAAATTTCTGTCCCGATTTCCCAAAATCATTGGTAGCAAGTATTGAAAATAAAATCTTTAATTGTTTTTTGTTCTGTCTTGTGATTTTTTTTAATTGTTCTTGTCAATGGATATCTCTTTATTTCCTTTTGTAAGACATGATATTTAAATCCAATCACTGAGATTTTTAATCCATATAAAAATTTTAAGTCCTTTCTTCAATAACAATATATTATTGACAGTAAATTTTTAATGCATAAAATGTATGCATTAATTAGGGAAAAAAAGAAATGGCTTTAATTTCTGAAACATGTCCTACCCTTTGAAAGTCAGACCAAGTTGAGGGACAGTCTTACCATATGCTTAGGAAGATAATATAAGACTAAATTCCAGAGACCCAGATTTTAACTTTGTGATAGTTTGACCCTGGCTGGAGACCAGATGCCTACCAGAGCCACTCTGTCACTCCTCTTTTCAGCTGGACAGGGGAGAAAATATATATTGAGAGGCTTAGGAGTCGAGATAAGGACAGGGAGAGATCATTCCACGGCAAAATGTCACATAGTGTCACGGGCAAAACAGACTCAACATGAAATAAAGGAAAGACACCACACTACACACCCAGTGAAACCGGAGTCAGAAAAATGAGAAGTGCAACCAGATCTTAAACCACCTTCCCCCCACCCCTCCCTTCCTAGCAGACTTCACTTATGATTTCACTCCCTTCTTTCCCTCCCCCTGCCCCAATATGGCATATGGAGGGGTAGGGAATGGGGGAATGGGGTTTTGGTTGGTTCCTCACAAGTTGTTTTCCTTCTTAGCTGGGGTGGGGTGGGAGGGGAGGGGAGTATTCCTCACACCCTTCCCCAGCTCCAAAGAGGGGTCCCACCCACGGGAGACAGTCCTTCATGAACTTCTCCAACATGAGTCCTTTCCCATGGGGTTTCAGCTCCTCACCAGCTGCTCCAGCGTGAGTCACTTCTATGGGGTGAAGTCATAGAGTGTCTCTCAGGCTCTTAGGCCCAGACTGGTCCTCCACGGAGTCACAAGTCCCCCCCAGCAAACCTGCTCCAGCACCGGGGTGTGGGGGTGGGGGGAGGGTCTCTCTCTCTCTCTCTCTCTCTCTCTCTCTCTCTCTCTCTCTCTCTCTCTCTCTCTCTCTCTCTCTCTCTCTCTCTCTGTGTGTTTCTATTTCTCTTCATGGGCTGGGAGTGCTGACAGAGGCCTGCAACAACATGGGTCACAGTGTCTTCCATATGTCTCCACCAGTTCCAGCGTGGAGCCTCTCCACGGGCTGCAGGTGAGATCTCTGCTCCCAGTCATCTTCCATGGCCTGTAGGGGAGCAACCCGCTCCACCATGGTCTTCTCCACGGGCTGCAAGGGAATCTTTCTCTCCGAGGCCTGGAGCACCTCCTCCCCCCCAGCTTCACAGACCTTGGTGTCTGCACAGCTCCTTACATCTTCTCACTCCCTTCTCTGGTGGCAAAAAGTGGCTGTTGGTGTTTTTTTTCTCTTAAGTGTGATTCCCAGAGGTGCTGTGACCGTCACTGATGGGCTCAGCCTTGGTCAGCAGCAGGTCTGGCATTGAGCCCAGCTGGTGTTTGCTCTGTCAGGCCCGCAGAGAGCTTCTGGCTGCTTCTTGCAGCAGCCACCCCTGCAGCCCCCTCTTCCACAGATGTTTCTGACTTGCCTCAAATTTTGCATTTTCAGTCATCTGATTTAGAATGCTAGTATCCACTTGATTAAACCAGTCCATGAAGGGATTTGCAAATTTACAATCATCTTGCTTTATTTAGGACCAATTCTATTAGCTAGTTGGGAAATTACTTCTGAAGTGTTATAAACCTAAGGCATTAAAATTGTATCTGGAACTCATTTCAAGTTACAAGCTTTATGTGAACGGTAGTCCCCAAAACACCATGAATAAAGCAAAAAACCCACTACTAACTCTGTTACAAGTGTTGATACAAAGCATAGAGCTAAGTCTTTGCTATCTTTAGGCTTTTCTGAATATAAAAATAAAATCCTGATGTGAAACTCCAACATTAGAGAGCTTTTATGTCCAGAATTTTGATGTTACTCATTATTTAAGAGCTGGCTAAAACCAACTTTGTAGAAGAGTTGCACCCCGATCCACAAAACATGGTTCTGTGCATCAGAAAACAGCTGTAGAGACAGTACTGTAGATCTAGTAGCAGATAAAACATACTGCAGAATTTCAGCAACACTGAAGGAAACTGTATGGAGCAAGAATATACTGTGCAGTGCACAGTGTGGGTGTTCAGGAAACCAGATTTGTCTGATCCCTTTTCTGAGCCACTACATTGAAAATTCAATTTCTCTGTGCTTTCTATCAGCTACCAAGCTGTGGGAGTTTGAAGCTTTAGAGCTTTATTACTTCTTGCTGACGAATGGTATGGAAACTCAGACCTAACAGAAGCTCATAAGGAGCTTGTGTACTCATGGAGTAGACACAGAAATACCACAATCTGCTCACAAATGCTGAGCCAGATATGGATAGATGCTGGGAGATGTTAATGCTAACACCTATATTTTTCCCTTGCTATCTGCTTTTGGCAATGATATGGGGCAAGGTACTGCACTAGATGAACTTTCGGTCTGACTGCACTTACATATGTTTGACATTTCATTTTAATAAGCAGCTCTCCAATATAAGAGAGTAAGAATGAGTGTTACATGAAAGGTTCTGTTCAAGATAAAATTACACAGTGAGATATAAAAACACTTGAAGCTCAGCCTGACTAATTGCAAATAGCTTGGATTTTCTGTTCTGGACCCTCCATTGTTTCCTGTAATTATAAAGATACAGTTAGAAAAATTGTCCATGATGATACCATTTCTTTTTTCAAGGATCCCTATCTGCTTTAATGTCCTTATTCCTGTTGGCTATTCCTTTTCGGAAGGGTGGCCTCACAGAGCCGTTTCTGATTGAGTATCTTTGCCAGCCTGGACTGGAGGTCATGGAACCATCTAAGAAACCGGAGGCAGCAAGGGCAGTCATTTTTCTCTAATTAAACACATGCTAACTATACCAATGTGTTTATTTCCTCTGTTTCCACTGCTGACTTGCTTTTTAAGGACTAATTAATACTGTGGCAATCACCTATTGCAGGCAATAGCAACAAACTTTCACACCCTGAAGGAGAGACTGCTGCAGGGATCCAAAGGGAAGGAAGCCCATTCCCAGCACCACAAACCCTTCTGCCATCTTTAGACCTCAAGGCCAGCCCTGGGGGGTGTTAGCCTGGCCTTGCTGAGCACTGCATTGTGCCCACCAGGGCACAGTCACTTGGGGAGGGAAGCTCATCCTGGTCGAGTAATAAGTTGCCCTTGCCCTACAGCCGTGAGGCTCCATGCCTCACTCTTGAATATCTCCGGAGAAGCAGACTCCACACCCCCCCTGGGCAGCCTGTCCCAGGGCTCTGTCACCCTCACTGTGAAACAGTTCNTTCCCCCTGCATCCCATGCCTAAGATATTTATAGACATTAATAAGGTCCCCCCATAGTCTTCTTTTCTCCAGGCTGAACAGTCCCAGCTCACTCAGCCTTTCTTCATAGGGGAGATGCTCCAGGCCCTTAATCATCTTTGTAGCTCTTCTCTGGACTCTCTCCAGGAGATCCCTGTCTTTTTTATACCAGGGAGCACAGAACTGGACACAATAGTCCAGGTGGGGCCTGACCAGGGCAGAGTAGAAGGGGAGGATCACCTCCTTAGACCTGCTGGCCACACTCCTTCCTCCCGATGCACCCCAGGATCCCATTGGCTCTCTTAGCCACCAGTGCACACTGCTGGCTCATGGCCAACCTGTCATCAACCAGGACCCCCAGGTCCTTCTCCACAGAGCTCTTCTCCAGCAGGTCATCTCCCAGCCTGTACTGATACAGTCGGTTATTCCTTCCCAGATGCAAGACTCTACACTTGCTCCTGTTGAATTTCATTAGGTTTCTCCCAGCCCAGCTCTCCAGCCTGTCCAGGTCTCTCTGAATGGCAGCGCAGTGTTCCTGCGTGTCAGCCACCCCTCCCAGCTTTGTATCATCGGCACTTGCTGAGGGTGGATGCTATTCCCTCATCAAGGTCGTCAATGAAAATATCGAACAGGACTGGACCCAACACTGAGCCCTGGGGAACAACCCAGTCTAGTCCTAACCCTTGCCTAGACAGAAGAACTAATTACATTTTTCTAATTACCTTTTTCTAATTTCAAAAACAGGCAAGAGGCACACTGTATTTGGTGCAATTAGCATTCAGAATGAGGAAATCATATGTACAGCTTTTAAAACTCTTATTGAACTACAGTAAAAGAAATCATATTTTTAAAAAATTAAGGTACCAAAAATGCTAAATGTTTCATTGACTACTGAATGCTAAGCAAACTCTGCATCTTTTTAATTAAATACACCTTAAACCACTTAATAGGTACCCAAATTGCTGACAATCAAGAGTCAGAGGCCTTATATCAGTTTACTTCTTACAGATGTAAAAAGTAAAAATAGCTGCTGAATATGGCAACTAAAACTTGTAAAAAACCCATTATTAAGTATTCAAAGGGGTAGAAAAAACAGAGTAAAACCAAGAAAATATTTCTTGGGCTACAACATATAATTTGATTTCTTTTCTTGATTCTGTGATATGATATTATGGCACCTATATATCCCAAATGACTTTTACAAACATGGGAATGTAAGAAAATGCAGTAACTCTCCATAACTAATGATAACAATGAACCTTGAGGAAATTCTGTATTCTCAGAAGCATAATTTTATTATTGATTAGATATGAAGAGAAACAACTTCTTCTGAGGATCTAGAAAATGTTTTAAACACCACTATATCAGAATAGCTTAAAATTACGAAAAGATAAGAGATATACAGACATACATAGAACAAAATAAGGAAATATTAAACATCTGTGGAGGCAAATAATAAATAGATGGATTTTAAAAAAAAGATGCAAAACCACAGTAACAGCAGAAAACCATGTTATGATTGAAAATACGCACCTAAAGAACATTTATGCTCTTAACTATAGGGAGTAATCTAAAACTATAACTGATAAAAAATTGTTTTACAAAGAGGAGGTACATGTGTGGTGGTTTTGGCCCTGGCTAGAGGCCAAATACCCACCAAGCCGCTCACTCACTCCCCCCTTCAGCTGAAAAGGGGAGAAAATAGATATTGGGAGACTTAGGACTTGAGATAAGGACAGAGGGATCACTCTCCAATTAGTGCAATGGGCAAAACAGATACAACACAGAATAAAGGAAAGAAAAAGTGATTTATTACTACGTACTACAACATGGAAGATAAAAGCTATAAATACCACAAATCATATAAAGGTTTAAAAGTTAATTTGATAGAAAGATGAAGAAGACATGCCCACAATTACTAGATCACAAACCCAAACACAACTAGCTGTATTATGGCAACACCTTGAAAACCATGGCTATTGTTATAGGTTGTGCACAAAGTAAAAGTCCTTGCCCCGTAGATCTCAACTGAGAAGTTAAAACAACACTAAGAGTGGAAACAGTCAACAAGGACATAATATGATAGGATTAATTACACAGAAACAAATGTGTGTTTTGATGAGTAATTGGTATGATTTTCAGCTGGTTTGGGTCAATGTGATTTGAAAAGCTCAACAAAGGTTGTGCTGTCACTACTTTGTCTTTTGGTGTGTTTTTACCCAGCAGCAGGCAATCCAATATAAAATCCAACTTAGACGTAGTGCATGCAGGTGCTGTCTTGGAACACCTATGGTGCATAAACATTATGCAGGGGTTACAGAGTGACTCAACTTCATTATGGTAAGATTTTCCGGGGTTTGTGTTCACTAAGGGTATAATAAAGGTTCACAATGAAATCTTTTTATTTCTTGGAGACAAGGCACATTGTGGAACATCAGCTCAAAGGAAACAGCACCTCAGTGACAGAGGAACCATCAGTGAAACACTAATTTCGTTAACAGCTGAGAAAACTGGAGATGCAGTAGGTAGGAATGTTGTGAAACTGTAACTGAAACAAAATATTGTATCTCCAGCAACCCATGGTAAAATGGCTAGCAGGTCCTTATTTAGGTATTTATGCATAGGTGACAAGAGATGGACCTAAGAACTTAAGGAAATGTTGTAAAACTACAGTTTTGATTAAGAAAAAGTGTAAAGGGTACATTTGCCTCAATGCAAGATAACATACCTCTGTGAAGAAAGATGGGAAGGATTATACTAAAGCATTCTAACCCTTTGCACTCTGACTAGATTTCCTGATACTGCCACTGGTGGGACAGAGAAGCTGATAAACCTACTCAGAAATCATGTGTCAAGGCAGAAGCTTTACCTGGACATGGCGGTAAAAATAACACATGAGCAGAACTGGCAGTGCTGGACAAATAAGGCGAGTTCCCCTTTCTGGTCAGAGTGTAGCTTTCAAAAATTCTTACCATCATCAAGGAATCAGAAGAAAATCTGCCTCAGATGCCTTGAAGGTGACTACTACCCTCTTTTTCAGTGTTGGCAGACACTTCCCTGGGATGAGACAGACCAAGAGGTTTTTTTATACCTATTTAAGATGGGAAGTGGAGAAAGTATATTTTCTGATAAGCACAATACAATCTAACAGACTAAGTATAGGTAACCAAAGTAACAGACGTCACAGATGTCTTTCTTTTGGAATAGATGTCACATGGAAAACTTCAAAAGATCTGGTTTAGCAAACCAGGCAAAAGTGGGAAGGAGAGCAAGATGGAGAATGACAGAGGGCTGTACCAGCCTCGTGGGAGAGGAAGAACCTTCTAATGTCATGCCTTGGGCCAGGTCTTCCCTGCCAGAGCACCAAGGTGCTCAGAAGGCCTATTTGGCAGTGGTGGGACGTGCATGTCAGAGGCAGACTCCAAATCACCCCTGGATGTCTGGCAGTGAGTCCTGGGCGATGACAGCTTCACAAGGCGTTTGTCTGATCAAATGAATGCACTTACTGTGGGAAGGCAGCTGGAGGTAACCAGATCAACATTTACCTAGAAGGCTGCATTTTGAAGTTTTACTGATTTTCAGATAGTATTACAGCATGCTGAGCCTATTATTTCATGGGAGTTAAGCCTATTATATCATCAATGACATGAAAGGCCAGAGTTGGCTCAGCAAGAAAATATCATCTTAGCCTTAGCCATCTGCAGTGAAGCTGCTTTCTGTTCTGCCATTTCATAGTGTTTCTGGAGTTTTCATACTGTGAATAGACACCAGGTGCTGCTCGCTTGGATGCATTTGCATAGGTCTAGCTGTGTCCTGTTCATTCAATGGAGAAGGCAATCTACATGCAAGGAAGTCAAGGGCACTGGATCAGCTACTCCTGTTGGAGAAAAGAAACAGAGGGACAATTACTGCTCTCATCCTTTTCCCCCTGTTTTCGCAAAGAAGGTTGGAGGTATCTCCTCACAGGGCACGCAGAGGACTCATCTCCCTAATCCTGTGCTGTGCTAAGGAGCCTTCTGCATACCTGCACAGGTCGTTCCAAAAGCACTAGTATCAAGTATACAAGTAAATAATCCTTCCTCAAGAAGAATTAAAAAACAAAAGACCCCCAAACCCCCAAAACCCCCAAAACCCAAACACTGTGCCACTCTATTTGGTGCTTTCGTAGTTGGTAAAATTAGGATGGCACAACCAAACAAAGCATTAGAGGACAATCCTCTTCTCCCACTGGGTCAGTAAATCAACACTCAGTGCTGCCAGGAAGCCTACAAGGCATGAGAAATGGGGCTGCCTCATGAGGGAAAGACAGCCAAGCTTCCTCTCTCTGCACGTTTCCTCTTCAAAGTCAAGTAGCCATGGTCAACATTGGAAAAGATACAGCAGTCTGCTCACTGATCCTTTTGTGTTGTTATTAGAATAATTCTTAGGAGTCCACAAGATATTTTTTACTTCAAAGAAGCAGAATTCAGTCTCCATAAGCTGGGCAAAACAGCAGACACATGGAAATCACAGAAATTGAGGAATCAAAATTGACATAACAGCATAGCAAAAAAAAATATTTTAGGAATGTTAACAAACAATTCCTTTAGTCTCCTTCATGTATATTAAGAAGTAATCTGCTATTACAGTGCACAGATTTAATTCCTTGCTTTAAAGAGCAAGCAAATGAGCTTTGGACTCCCCATACCAAGGAAGATATGAATAGATCCAGGAAATGTGATACAAACCTTTGATAAAAAGGTTGGTAAGGCAGGAGTCAGAAGAGGAGATAAAAAGAGAAGGGAAAAGCAGTTTTATGCTCTAGAGATGACATTTTTACATCTTCAGAGCACTTTTGTTTCCATCATCCTGTAGCACCTGCAAAATACCATTTACCCCAATAAAGCGTTGGCAATTCATTAGAGACTAAGCAGAACTTGGCAATACACAAGCATCACTAGCAGGTGGAACAGAGAATTTGGGACCTTGACAGGCTGGTGCAAATCAGCATGAAACCTTTGCAATTAAAGTTTGAAAACAATCACAGCTCTTTGCATTTCATTTCACTTAAAAATTAAATTGCTAGCTTAAAATGTTGCTAAGGTAGACGACAAAGCACTTCTCCATGGCACATGGAGTTCAGCACTGAGTATAAAAATGCCTCTTTCTGAGTGGAAATAGGCCAATTATTTTGAAATGCAATTGTAAAAATCTAAGAAATGAAAGCAAAAAAACATTTCCACGTGCTCTGACTGCAAACATGCCAGAGTCCTTCAGAAGAAGATGTGAATGAGGCAAGAACTAGGGTAGAGTAAAATCAAAGATACAGAAATGTTGAATATTTTATTGGAAAACGGCGCCAGGTGTACTATGTGTGCCCTTACAGAGGCTTCTGACAGAGATACTTGTCATTGGGATGCAGGGCTTTGCCAGCTAAGCAGCGACAGGTCCCTGGCCCAGTGTTTTGCAGAAAATGGGGAAGGTAAAGAAAGAAGGAGGATGTGTAGACCATGGGGCTTGCCCCAGTGTAACTCATGCCAGATGGGTACTACCCTCCAACTGCAGTCCCCCTGCAGCTGGTCTTCATGGAAAGTCCCTACCAGGAGCGACAGGGTCCCCAAACGCTGCACATGGACATGGAGCAGTCACAGGTCATGCAGGTGGCAAAGGTCTGGAGACCTTCGGGCAGCAGTGATGATACAGTGGTGTTGGAACCCCGCCTTTGAGGGCCCTCGGCAGAGCAACAGGGATGCCTCGGTCGCCTTTCGAGCACCGGTGTGCAAAGCCGTGTGGCACGGACGGCTTGGCTAATGGCTCGTGAAAGCTTGTTGGTTCAACATCTGAAGACCTGGGTGCCTCTTGCTGCTTTACCTCCCGTGGCAGCACCAAGCCTGAGTCTCTGGAAAGGTAAAAGCCCTCTCGGGGTAATCCTGTGGCAGGTATCACGGCTCTGCTGCAGCGGGACCGCTCTGCTACGGGGAGGGGCGGTGATTTCAGGAGGAGCGGACAGCAGCAGGACTGTTGCCGCCCGGCCGCGACTGCGGCAGCTGAGGGGTCAACACCGGCCCTGGGGGCGCCATTTCGAGCTCTCAGCCCTGCCAGAGGGGCAGCATCGCTTGCTACCCCCCTCGCCCGATCTCCCTTCAGCGCCCCCTCCTCAAGATGGAGGCGCGGCACCTCCTTGCTTTGCTGCCAGGCTCAGCTCCCGCCTAGGCGCTGCTTCCCATTGCTCTCCTCGCTTCCCCAGGGTTCTCGCTGCTGCCCACAGGTGTGGCTCCCTTCCGCTGCGGCGGGCTCGGCGGTCTCAACACTGGGGCGGTGGCGGGCTGTGCGTGCCGGGGGGCGGATGTCTCTGGGCAGTGATCCTGCGCGAAAGGCGGCGGCCGCCTCCGGGAGGTGTGCGGAGGGACGGCGCTTCCTCCTGAGTCAGCAGCAGCGAGGAGGCGAGCAGCGTCTCGCCGCCCAGCCTCGCCGAACGCCCTGGCCCCCCGCCCCCCCTCAGCCCCGCGCCGGCTCCCAGCCCCTGGCGTCGCGCACCCGCGGGAGGAAGGGGGTCGAGGGGGCCCCGTTGGCTCCTGCCCACCGCCGTCCTCAGGTAGGTTAGCCGGCGCGGCCTGGGCGCGGCCGCAGGTGGGGAAGGGGTGGAACACGGAGCCAGCGCCACTCAGCTCCCCGCCTGGGCGCCGGATGACTTAACTCCTGGTGCCGAGCTCTGGGCAGCTACCCTCGCTTCTCCGGCCAGGGGCTGCGCTCCGCGGCGAAGCGCAGTCCGGAGCCACCCCGCAGGCGACGTGAAGCGGGGAGAAGGAGCGCTCTGGCACCGCTGTGAGCGCGGGCCGAAGTGCTAACGGGACAGCGGCGGCCCGGCCTTCGGGGAGTTGTGCCTCCTTCCCCGCCGGCGAGGGGTGTGCTGTGCTGTGCTGTGCTGTGTGCGTGTGCAACCTGTCGGGCCCGGGGCCTGGGAAAGGACAGCAGCGGGGGGCGTTGGGGAAATGGCTGTGTATTTAATTTGCAGGTACATTATTTATGTGTATATATATTTAAATATGTTCGTATACGAAAGATCAAACCGTTCTGGTGGGACATTTCCTTAAGCGTGTGTGCTGGTCTGAGCTCAGAAATCATAGTTTTATGTTGTCCTCTGTGTGTGTGTGTGTGTATGCAGATAGACAGTTATTTATGCATCTAAAGAATGTAAGAATGTTTCTCTTGACAAGTTGCTATCTAGTTTTCCGTCAAAGTGTGTGTTTGTTACAGCCTAACCATTTATGTATTTGTAACTGACAAGTGTGGTGGTAGTGTTTGTCATGTGAAGTGCTTTGTCAGATTGCATTCTGAGCAGTAGAGCAGAGCTTAAACAGAAGAAAATACTAGGTGTGATTTATTTTTTAAAAATATATCTCTGCAGTTTGAGGCACTATCTACATTGTGATTGCTTTACAAAAACAGAATACAACTTCATCATTCCCCTGATCCCTTCCAGGAGCATACCACAGGTTAACCTATGAACTAGTCAGGTGGTTGAGGGAACGGAATGAAGCACAAACTGTGTTGCCCTCCATTCCTCCCTGTCTGTGCTGTAAGAGCACTTTCATGTTCCTTGTACAGACTGCATGACAAGATAGTGGAGTCAATGCAGGATGTAATAGCTTTTCAACCCTTCAGGGTGTGTTCTCTATCTGTCTTTGCCTTTACAGCATCTTGTAGTGGGAGACTGATCCTCAGCCACCCTGTACTTGCTAGCTTCATTTAATTATCAGCACCTGGTTTTTACAGGGCTGACTGTTGCAGTTGATATTCATAACTGGGCATTGTCTTTGAGCCAAATCTGAATCATTAAAAATGTGGCATATTTCAAAGTTAATAGGTGATGCTGTCCATACTCCTTTGGTAGCTTAGGTGATGAGAGCTGAGCTACTCAGCATGTTGCACATCAAACTATGTGTCTGAGTGGTGCAGGTATGGTGAGAGTGTATGTGTGCAAGCTTCATGGGCTGATGCTTTTCCCTTAAGCACAAGGCAAAGGAAAAGGCAGTGTAGGATCAGTATCCTGCTCTGCAAGACAGTGCAAAGGCAGATTTCGCTCAAAGACAATGCCCAATTATGAGTATCAACTGTAACAGTCAGCCTTGCAAAAACAAGGAGTTGATAATTAAATGAAGCTATCAAGTACTGTGTGGCTGAGGATCAGTCTCCTACTACAAGATGTTGTGAAGGCAAAGGCAGACAGAAAACACACCCCAAAGGGCTGAAAAGCTATTACATCCTACATCGACTCCACTATCTTGTCGTGCAGTCTGTATGAGGAATGTGGAAGTGCTCCTGCAGCACAGAGAGAAACAGAGGGCAACACAGTTTGTGTTTCGTTCCCTTAGCCATCCGACTAGTTCATAGGTTATCTGTTCACTAGTTGCCTATCAGTGAGCTGCAATTCTATCAGCTCTAATGAGCTGTGTGAAGACCCTTTCCAGCTGTACTTTCTGTGACAGTGAAAAAAATAGGTTTGCTGTGGGCTTGTTCACATATTGGTTGTAAGGACTCTGCTTATAGAGCACTTACAGCTTTCAGAAAGCATGTGATGCTTTACATTTTCTAGCTTTGATAGTGGTGCTAAATGTATATACTTAATAGGAAACTGGCAGTTAGAGGTGGGGTTGTGATCAGGTGCTGCATATCCAGCAGTCTCCAATTTCAGTGCTGTAGGGGTGGCACAGAACCTCTGTAATGGATATTGTATCCATGGGGAGAAATCCTTCCTACTGTCAGACAGTTAGCTTTCAATTTCTGTCACAAAGTGTTTTTCTGTACAAATTTATAATCTAATTTAACTGCAGATACAGTTGCTTTTCCATTTAAGTACCTAATCTCTTTCTGAATGGTGCTAGGTATGACTTCACTATTTTTCAGGATGATGTGGTTTTCCACTGAGCAGGAAGGCTTTCTAGAGACAGCATGAATGTGGTTAGCCTGATGCCAGTTTTTAGCTAGTTAGCTTTGATGAAGGGGCTGTTTAGTGGTTGTTTCATGTCCTACTGCCTTTTCCTTGATAAATCTGTCCTTTAGTTTATTAACTCTTCTGCATGTTGCAAGGAGTTCCACCAATTAAATAAGATGGATCTTTAAAGAAATAAAATGTACTCAGTTGTCTGAGGTGGGGGTCCCAAGGTTTGCATTGTAGGGGACCATGTGTACAGACCAGTGCTTTATCTGTTGATAACAAGCAAGTAGTTTTCTGAACAGCAGAGTTAATGAAGATTTCTATGAATTTGTGTCTTTAGGTCCAACAAGGATTCTTTTTTTTTTTCCAGTGGTCTTTGCATGTGTCTCTATGTTTTTCTTCCTGTGTAGATCCCTCTTTCCACACACTTGATGTGCGGATGTTTGTGGCACATGGGCTGCCATTTTCAGTCATGGAAATTGGGTGACATGTTTTATGGGGGTGGGCCTGTAGAAGTCCATATTGCAGTTTTGCCTGCAGTATGTTCATATTGCTTAAGTTCACATTGCTTTCTTTGACCTGTCTGGTTTTACAGAAGTGTTAGGAACTTAATTACCTGCTGGAAATCTGTTTTCTGATTGAAATCAGTTGTTGGCTTAAAGGTTGCTGTAAGTGGGGAAAAAAGGATCCGTTTGCACAGCTGTCAAGTAAGTTTTTCTCTGCAAGGGAACAGACTGAACCATAGACATAAAACTTGGCATAGTCATGTAGGTAAAAAGACTTCCTCCCCTCTGCCCACACCCCTCCCCCCCCAAGAATATTTACTAGTGTCTCTGTTTCTATATCAACACACAAGATTTCAAGTCTAGAAGTGGATGTATATCATGCAACTGCATTAAGAGTCTTTTCTTAAAGGCGAAAAATAGCAAGACACAGAGTGTTTATGTGCTTCATTTGCAACATTTTGGCTTTGCTGGCTATCTACTGTTTTACCCATGCCACCTTGTGCAAGCTTTTTTCCTGCCGGGTGTGTTGTGTGGTTGTATCTCAGGCAGGGGCTGGGTGGTCAATACTCTAATCTCCAATGGTCAATTTGCTTTGTTGACATTAGTACTTAACGTTGCTTGAGTCAGTCTCTGCCAATCAATCCGTGAACAGCCCTTGAAGGCTATCATAAATTACATATACTTATGTAACTTATAAATCTGGTTTTATAACACCATAGTCTAATACTTAAATAGAGTCATAGAATCATTAAGGTTGGAAAGCACCTCGGAGATCATTAAGTCCCACTGTAAACCTAGCACTGCCAAGCTCACCCCTCAACCATGTCCCTAAGCACCACATCTACTTGTCTCTTTTCTTCAAGAATTACAGTTCAGGAAATAACACGTAAAGAAAAATTGTTGAAATCCTAAGAACTGCAGTGTAACATTGAGAATTTCAACCAATTATTAGGTCCTTATTTTTGAGGGCTTATAGTCTGAGTGCAGATCAAAAACCCTCTTAGTTTCAACCCACTGCTACAGCAATTCCTGTTGTAGTTTTAATACAGTAGTTTTGGTTTTTTTTACTTTGAACGAATGCAAAAATAGATTCTTGCATTCTGTGCAATTATGTGATCCAGCTTAACCTACCTACATGAATAACTTTCTTCCAACTGTCCCCTCAATTTAAAAAGTTTCTCCAGAAGCACCAGCCCTCACCCACAAACTGTATCTCTGCTGCAAAAGGATCTAGTCGAAGCCCACTGTACAGTGAGTCTAACAGTATTTATTGCTTTCTGTCATAATGATGCTCAAACTAGGAAGTAGAATATGACCTCACAGCTTTTTCACACAGGCCTTTCTTCAGTCAGCTGTTGGACAATATAACTTTAAGCTCTGTAAGCTTGAAAAAAACATTTATACCTCCTTTCTTGCATGTGTATGTCTCCTACAGAAGTCTGTTAAATCTAATTTTCCATCTGGAGTTCAAGATTGGTGTTCTGGCACACCTGTTGGATAGATGTTTTCTGTGCTGCATTCTCCTGTTGTAAAAATCGTTAAATACTGGAAGGAGTGAGAAATTCTGAAATACCTTTTGTGAGAGGCTTAGGAACAGGTTAAACAAAAATCTGAAGGAGGATGTAAGGATGGTTTGTCTTGCCTCTGGGCTGTGGAAGGGACAAGACACCATCTTGTGCCTTCGAGCTCTCCCTGTCCAGGTCTCACTTCACGTTGCCTGCAGAGCACGTATTTGATAAAAGCAGAGAGAATTGGTGAGTGCAAATTGTGGAAATGGAAAACATGAAAACTACAATAGGCTGTTTTGGAGCAACTGTCCAATAGTTTGGACAATAGTTTTTTTTTCCTGTGGACAGGTATTTCTATGTCCCTGGCCAGTCAGTGGGGAGTGCAGGGCTCTTGGATGTCTGATGATCTCACTCTGTGTGGTTAGGTTATTTTTGATTAGTTGGTGCCCCCCTCCCCTCTGGCTGTCCTTAGGGCTTCACCAGTGCCCATATTACAAATTTAGTAGAAAAAATCCTGAACTATTCAGACCTTTTCTAACTTAGTGTTGTATGCCTTAATGTGATGTAAATCCTGTCACTAATAATAGTGGTTTACTTTCTCAGCAGAACAGTTCTACCATTCATTAGGGGCTTTTCAATATATTTTATTTTCTCTGTAAATAAATCTTGACACCATATATCCCTGCTAAGCGTCTTGTCTTCAGGATTTCACTGTTTCTTGCTCTCTCCACAACAGCTTTAATAAAGGCTACTTAAATCTTCTAGAGAACATAACTCTTTCCATGAAGCACTGCTGTGCTGTTTTTGTTTGGTAGCAGTTGACAGAGCTGTGGGTGCCAGTGGAACTAGTGGAGCATGCAGTCCATGCAGTATGACATGGCAGAGTATTTTCAGCTATTCAGTTTGTTGTTTTGTCACCCTTAACTTGCTCTTTGTGCCCTGAACTTGACTGAGGAAATTGATTTAGAGATGGGATGTAATGCCAGTCTAATGTCAGCCTTCAACAAGACCTGTGGGAGCTCCTCTGAATAAAGCATAGACATGTTTGCAATCATGGCTGTGTCCTATAGCTGCAATAACTTTCCATCTGTAGTCACGGTTTTGTTTTCAGCTATAGGTACTTATTGTTAGAAAACTGTGTGAGAGGGGAAGGTGATTTTGCACAGGCCATAAGCATTGATGACTCCTGTGGTATCTTTCACATCTACTGAAGGGCTTGACAATTATCCCCTTTATTTAGATGCCTAACCAGTGTCTGTGTTGATGATGTATGGTCACGCAGTATCTGTTAATGTTAAATAAACTTCTAGTACCTGCACATGTCCCAAGTTTCTGTCTGCAATTTTAGGGACCGTTGTGGTTTACCCACGAGGAGAAAAAGGCAAAACCTGGTGGGTTGGGATAAGGATGGTTTGCTAGGGCAACACAGGGAGGGAGAAATAACAACAGGACTTACAACAGGATTTACACAACTGGAGATACACAATGCGGTCTCTCACTGAATCACAGATTTCAGACTGTATAGCTCAGACCTGAACCTAAGCCGCGTGCCCTGGGCTGTGTGCCGCTCCCCCCACTAGCCTTCCTTTATGCTGAGAAAGCTGTCGTGGTATGGAATATTCCCTTTGGTTATTTTGGGTCACCTGTCCTGGCTGTGTCCACTCCCAGCTTCCTGGGTGCCCTCCACCTTCTCATTAGTGGGGCAGCATAAGAAGTTGAAAAGTCCTTGACTACTTAGCAACAGCTAAAAACATCAGTGTATTATCAGCACTGCTCTCATTCTAAATCCTAAACACAGCATTACACTGGCTGCTAGGAAGAAAACTATCTCTATCCCTGCTGAAACCTGGGCAGTGACAAATGCTGCTGTCATGAAGTTTTATTTTTCTTCTGCAATATGAATATAATGTTCATGCTCTGCTATTAACTAACTGGCTCTGGTATTAATGCAGGTAGAATAGCTGATGAAATAACTAATTTGAATTCTTCATGAGGAATGGATATCCTGAAAGATTTTCTTGTATTATGTTTAATAGACAGGTTGACATATGTGTGTGTATGTATGTATATAGACAGGACTGCCAAATCAGTATTATATTCATTTACTCAGCAATCCTGCTTTATGTAAGAGATGCTGTCAATTCAAAAGCAGAAGTGTTGCTTTAGCTGTGACTTGAGTTTCAGATGCTGTTTCAGTATGTCTTTTGGCATGTTGCCTGGGGGTGTTAATAACCAGAAGGGCAAGGAAGGTGAGGAGCCCCTGCTTGCCTTTCCCACTCTCCTGGGGGTTTTTGTTGTCTGACATAGCACTCTCTCTGTGCCACTTGCTCCTGTCTCTGATTTTGTTAGCTTGAAGGGAGCCTGCTACGCCTTTTGTACAGCATCAGTGTACTTACCTTATGCTGTGTTTGCTGCTCTGCAGTTCTCGGATTTGAATGTATTCCTAGATAGAGGTAATTCAGTCCATACCTGTTCTTACTGTTATAGCTTCAGCCTAAGTATTTGTAGGAGGTGGTAATAAAGTTCTGCTTGGCTGAGCCCTTTCTCTAAGGAAGAAAGTTACTGGAGTCTGCATTAAAGTCCACGTGAACCAAAATGTGGAGTGAGATTAAGGCTGGAGGAGAGCAGGAGAATGCTGGCAGTTCCTTTTCCTTGGAAAGCTGTTGTACTTCATGTATTCTTTACCAAAAGGTGTAGTCCTGATCAGCAACCACATACGTTTACAAGATTGTAAAGTCAAAGTGCTTGTATTGAGGAATCAGTTCAGAATTCCCCCTCCTGTTGGCTGGAGCACCACTGAACGCTGCCAGCTGGAACAGACAAACATAACGGCCTTCAGAGTAAGGCAGCATATATAATATGTGTATATCTACCATACCTGCCTATACGCTTCTCGTGGCTGCCATCCCTCCTCTAGCTGAGAGTGCAAGTCAAGCTCAAACTGTTAAGAGCCAAGAAAATCCAAAGTCATTACCAGCAGTGCTACTTGCTCATATTGTTACAAAAATAACAAGCTTTGTCATATCAGTGAGGGATTAAGATACAGCTAGAAAATTAATCTCATGGCTTTACATATTTCTAACTGCTGGAATCTCATGGCTGGCTGCTGCCTTAAATTTTAATATCTCTTGTGTTTGTGTGATAAAGCTTGCAATTGTGGGCGACAGTACGATGTCATGGGGAATATAAAGAGGAGCATTGCATGCATACTCTGTAGCCATGTTTGCTGTCAGTTTAAGAAACCATACAATTTCTGGTGGTTCCATTCTTATCTGTGGATCAGAAGCTGTGCACTGAATTGTGACTGGGTGTGCTTTGTGTTGGAGCTTGATGCTAATATCAGGAAGCGCAAGCTAGTTTTGCAGTGCAGGCAAGGTCTTTTATTATGTGGAAATTACATGTCAATAGATGTGTAGCCACAAAGAAGCATGGGAGGACATAGTGCTGCTTTTGTGCGTTCTCTGTATCATCGCGTGCTGTGTCCCTTAAGGGTTCTGTGAAGCTTGTGCAAGCAGTCCAAAGCAGTCCAAAGTCTCACATTTTGACACTTTGATAATTTGTATTTTCTTAATATAAATTAAAACTCACCACTGTTTGCTATAAGTTGCTTGTGTTCCTGAACTCAGGACAGTGCTATAAAGATCCAGACTGTTTGCATGTTCTCTCAGTGGTAGTATTGCTGGAAGTAATCATGTGAAGACCTCAGTCGGCTCTTGTGTAGAATACAGAAATTCCTACTTGTCTCCTTTTAGTGGCAGTGAACCTGTGAAGTTGGCCTTGCAGAGGAAAAAGGCCCATAAAATAAACTTATTTTTCAGCCTTCTGATTGGGGTTCCGACCTCATGATGTTCTGATACGGAGCCTGACGCATTTTTCCTTAGGCTAAATGACTGAAAATCTTTCTTAGACATCTGGTCCGTTTAGCTGCTTCTGGGAGTAAGTGAAGGTTACAGCAAATGCACAATATCTCAGAGACCTTGAGTTTGAGTAATAAGCTCTTCTGCGAATCATGATTTTTTTGGTGGCTAACAACTTTTCCAAATCTAGACAGATTTCCATAGAAACAGGAAAAAGGCCATGTGAAACTGTGCTCTTACTATAATAACATCTTCCTTCCCCTTAATCTGCCGAGGTATTTGGGTTTTATGTGCTATTAACTTGGAAATATTTATTAGGTTGTCTATCCTAACAAATTTCTTGCTTTTCAGAATGAGAACAGAACAGAAACATTCTAAAAAATGTTGAAAGATGAAGTTTGTAAGAGTTATATGCTCTATCTGGTGCTTTGGTTTAGTTGAATGTTCTGAAATAAAATGCTACATAAAAATAATCAGTTTCAGTAATGTATTAGAATAAATGCACAGATGATCAGTGTGGGCAGGTGTGTGCTAATGGGTTCATCTGGAAAGGCTTAAGAAATCATGTTTTCAACTGAAGATCACTGCCTGCATAGCTGAGAGCCAGGATAGATTCACCAAGGGAAAATCATGCTTGCTCACCCTCTTGCTCATTTCAGCATGGAAATCTGGCGTGATGGATAAGGTGAAAACAGTGGATATTACCTGCCTTGATTTCAGCAAGGCTTTTGATGCTGTCTCCGGTAACATTCTTGTAGAGAGGTTAAGTATGGGCTGGATGAGTAGCTAGTGAGATGGATTGAAAACTGGCCAGAGGGTGATGATCAGTGGTACAAAATCTAGTTGGAAGCCACTAACTAGCAGTGTAGCCCACAGGTCAGTACTTCATTAATGTTCTGGATGGTGGGACAGAGTGTAACCTCAGCAAGTTTGCTGATGACAAAATTTGGAGGAGTGGCTTATAAGCCATAGGCTCATGGTGCAATCCAGAGGAACCTCAACAGGATGGAGAAAAGGGCTGACAGGAACCTCAAAGTTCCACAAGTGGAAGTGCATCTGGAGAATAACAGCTCCATGCATCACTGTGTGCTGAGGACCTCCTCGCTGCAAAGCAAGTGGGCAGAAAATGACTTAGAGGGCCATGAGCCAGCACTGTGCTCTTGCCCCAGAGGTTAATGGTATACTAGGCTGCATTCGGAGGAACATTGCTAGCAGGTCTAGGGAGGTGATCTTTCCCCTCTACTCAGCACTGATGAGGCTAGTTCTGGGGTACTGTGTATAGTTCTGGGCTTTCCAGATGTGGAACTACAGGAAAGAGCTCACTGAAGATGATTAAGAGACTGGAACATCTTTCCTATGAGGAAGGGCTGAGGGAGCTGAGGCTGGTGACCGTGGAGAAGGCTTGGAGAGAACTCTTCAGTGTGAGAGAGGTCATGGATTCTCCATTCCTCGAGATACTCAGATTTGTCTGGACATGGTCCTTGGCAGTCTGCTCCAGGTTGGCCCGATTGAGCAGGGCAGTTAGATAAGGTGACCTCCAGAAGTCCCTTCAAACATCAACCCTTCTTTGGATTGATTTTGCAAGTCTTTGTAGTTCATTTCAGTCCAGAATAAAATAATTTCATTTGCATCACCTTTACAGTGAAACAAAAAGCTGTTCAACATTGTGGGACCTTCAGGACTGACTTTAACACTCCTTTATGCTGAAGTGCTCATTTCTGTTCAGTTGCTGAAGATACTGTGCCCTGACAGTGCCTAGGGCTCAGCCACTCAAGGGCTGTGTTCTAAGTGGTACATTTGGAATGATTTGGCTTCAAAAATAAGGACTTTGGGCTTTTGGTCTGTTACAAAAGCAGATAATTATATAGTTGATGGAAGTGCAGACAAACAACTGGGGAATGAAAGACAGTAATAAATGGCCCTGTTGCTGAAGAGTTTGCATTGCAGAAGTAGTCCCTGGAGATGTCTAGACAAATTGTTGCTCTTTCTAAGGTTAAGCCTTACTAGCTAAGTCCTAGTCACTGCAGGGGAGCACACCTATATGTATTCTGTTAGGAATTGCTTCCTGAGAGAACGTCTAACTGAAGATACCAAAACACTATCATGCTAGAAGCAGTGTGTGGTACGTTTTGGTTTTTTGGTGAGTTATTTCTTGTGATCAGTGATAACTTTGTAATTGTGTGGCATAAGAATGAATTGGGAGACCAACTTACTCTTTGGTGTTCTGGGAACTTTGCAGCTGCCTTAGGAGGAGCACTTTCCTTGATGCTGGGTAGAACAGAGGTCATGCAAGTAAAGTTATGTTTTAAATCAACAGTCAGGCTTTTGGAAAGATAAGTCTTTCCTGGTTTTGCAAGGAGTTTGTCTGAAACCTTATCTCTGTTCTTGGGACTTGTTTTTAAATCTACTTTTTTTTTTTTCTTCAATGATTTGTGTTCATTTTGCTTATGTCATGAGCAGAATTACTGTTTGCACCGGAGACCTGAGAAACAGTTGTGAGATTCCAGTTCTTTTAGATATCCACATGTGGGGTGTGTACTGTTTAATAACGCATTTGATGTAGCATGGGATTGCTGATTTAGTGGAGCAATAGAAAATCTACTGTAATCACAATACAAATGTGCGTTAGACTTAGCAAAATATGTAGCAATGGTAATAATACAGTTGAATCACGATACCAGTGCGATTCCCATTACTGGCCTCTAGTTTCACGGTTGTGACACTGGGTGTCCCCTGTTACTTGAAGGGACGAGTGGATTGAAGTCAGCTCAAGCCCATTGCTCTCTTCAAAATTCTTTAAATTGTTCTGTTTTTCTACTCTGTGATAGGCTGAGTGATGTGATCACTTCTCCCATGCTAGTCTGGATAGCTGGGGGCTGCATTCAGTCTTTAATGGTCTAAATGAATGGATGTTTACACCACCAGTTGATCCACTCAACAAAGGCCAGCGTGTGGTCCCCTCTGTGCTGAGATAAATCCACAAGTTGCTTTGCAAAAGCTGTGGTCACTCACACCTTACCTTATTCCCTGAGCAGCCTCAATGCACTGCCCTTGCTCATCTCCTCTGAGCCTTTGTCCATGTAGGGGTTTAGTGGTTATTCACAAAAGTACAAGTTGCAGATCAGGGTCCAGTTGCTACTCTGCTTTTTACAGATGTGCCATCTATAAAAGGTCCTGTCTCGGAGAGTAGAAGTCCAGCTAATGAGCTGCTAGGGTTTCTACTCCAGTTCAGTCAGCATGAGCAAGAGTAGCATGTCTAACTTCCTTCTTCGCTTTGCAAGGGAAAAAAACCGGATGGTCTTTCATTGTGTAAGATCGTATAGTAAGGAACCTGTTAAGAGCAGCCAGTTAGTAGCATTTCTATCATATGTAGATATAGGTAGCTGAAATGTGAAGTTCATTACCTTTACTGAGTCGGGTAACGAACATCAAAGGGAATTTACTGGGATGCTTTGCCTTGAGAAGGGTTATTATAAAAAATCCCAAACAAATCCAAGCAAAAAACCCCACACCCTAAAAAAAACCCCACTACTTGTGTTTTCATTTACATAAGGGGGTTTTTTTGCATCTACTTAGGATCCTTTATATGGGAAGAGTTGTGAGTTTGGCTAAAGTGACATTTATCCTGACATGAGTAATGTTGCTTTCAATGCTTTGTTCCTTACTAGACCTATTTGTTGCTTAGTGTTTTGGCTTTTTGTTGCAAGGTTTTGGTAGCTGCGGGAGGGGCAGAGGGGAAGCTGCAGGAGGTGGATTCTGCAAGAAGCTGTTAGAAGCTTCTCCCATGTCCAACAGCCAATTGGAGCTGGCTTCAAGATGGACCTGCTGCTGACCAAGGCCAAGCCAATCAGCAACAGTGGTAGCACCTCAGTGATAACATTTCAGAAGGAAAAGAAAAATAGCAGTAGCTTTTTGCCACCAGAGAAAGGAGTAAGAAGATATGAGAAACTTTGAAGACACCAAGGTCAGTGACGAAGGAGGGAAAGAGGGTGCTCCAGGCACTGATGTGAAGAGTCCCCTGCAACCTGTGGAAAAGACCATGCTGAGACAGGCTGTCCACCTGCAGTCCATGGACAACCCCATGCCAGAACAGGTGGAGGCACTTGAAGGAGGCTGTGATGCTGTGAGAGGAAGTCCATGCTGGAGCAGGCCCCTGGCAGGACCTGCAGCCCATGGAGAGAGGAGCCTGTGCCAGAGCAGGTTTGCTGAGAGGGGACTTGTGACCCTGTGAGGGACCCATGTTTGAGCAGCCTGTTGCTGAAGGTGCTCCATGGGGTGGAAGAGCATGAGAGCATGGAAGGGACCCATGCTGGAGGAGTTGGTGGAGACCTGTAGCCTGTGGGAAGGATGCACATTGAAGAAGTTGGTGGAGGACTGTCACCCTGTGGGAGGGACCCCACAGTGGGGCAGGAGAGGAATATGAGTAGTCCAGCCCCTGTGGAGAAAGGAGTGGCTGAGACCATGTGCAACTGACTGCAACCCCCTGTGTCACTTTTGAGCCTGGGAAGAAGGGGTGTGTGTGGTTGTTTTAAGATTTGGTTTTAATTGTTATCCCACTCTATTTTGATTGGATAATGCATGAGATTAATTTTTTCTCAGCTGAGCCTGTTTTGCCCATGGTGGTAATAGATGAGTGATCTGTCCATGTCCTTATCTTGACCTATGAACCTGTTATATTTCCTCTATCCTGTCTGGTTGAGGATGGGGAGTGATAGAGTGGCTTTGGTGGACACCTGGCCTCTAGCCAAGGTCAATCGTCCACCCTTAAGCTGACATATTTAGAGAATTTAGTGTCCTGGCAAGGAATGTGCTCTTAGAAATTCTGGAGAAGTGTCTGTTTGGATTACCTTGATAGCTGAGAGAGAGTAACTTGCAGGCTGTGTCAAGAGCTGACTTACTGCGTGGATTTTAGCATAGACAATAGCAATAGCATCAGTGATTCCTCAGTTAAGTGCACCTGCTAACCTCTTTTTGAAGTCAGAGCAAAGTTGGGTCTGGGTAACTGCAGGCAGAATATCTGTGGGGTTTGAGGTACAGGAGCCTGCAGATCTTTCTTGGACATTTCTGCATGTCCACAAAATGGCGTTTCCAGGTAGGTAATCTGTTCTCTATCTTCAGCTTGCCTGATCTCCTGTGTCATCCATCAAGAAGTCAGAAGGCAGCGATGAAGTCTGCGTTGAACTGGTCTGTTGGCATTTGCTGTGACATTCTGGATTAGTGCTCCCACCTGACCTGTTTTTGCCTGTGTGTCTGTTGCAGCGCTTCATGGCCGCAGAAGGGTACTAAACAGTATTAGAGGAAACAGACGTTGAGACACATAACTTCCACACTGCTGGAAAGCTGTCACTGCCTTCCTGGTGCAGCATGGCATTTGGACTTGGTGTTCTCTGCCTGTTACTATGGGCAATAACAGGTAGGAGTTTACTTCTTGTGTATCTGAATTGCAGAGAACAAGCGAAACGTGTTCCTGGAGTGTGTATACAGGTGTGAATGATGCATGAATAAGGTAAGACCTGAGAAATCTTGTGACTCCTCAGTGCAAAAAGTCCTTGTAATGTGCAGCTTCATAACTGGCAATTGATTGCAGCAGAGGAAAACAGTTGCTGTTTGGAGCCAGTTTCGATAGAGCTGTTTGAGGGGAGATGCCCAAAGCAAGAAGGGGTAGTGGGACAGTTCAAAGAATTTTCATTCTCTTTCTCTTGCAGGACAGCAATTTTCTTCTGAAGTATATTAGAATGGTTGATTTGCTAGAAACATAAATGCATTTATTTACATCTCTCATATCATCATCCACTCTCCACACATGTGTTTCCTTTCAAAGACCACAGGAAAGTCCTGTAAGTTTCTGCTTCAGCCACAGAGGTGGGAAAATTAATTCCATAATCAGACAGATGAAGAATGATCATAGTTCTTAATAGTGCCTCTGTGTCATAGGGAGACTTAATCTGGTGCAGGCAGTTTTGACGTGGCAACTACAGAACAATATATGGGAACATGGGCTTTATTTCTTTAAAAGATAGTGTTTGAATTCTGTCTGTGGAGATCTACTGGCAATATCTATATTAGCAGGAACTGAGAAAGTACTCGATTGTCTGGCTTTTATCTCCTGTAGTATAGGCAGGATTGGCTGTTTAATGAGGGAGAGTCTTCCTAACGTGCTAAGATGTAAATTGACTACTGTATTTGGAAATAACAGGTGAGGGGGGATAGGCATTAATTACAACTGTGCTTATAGCTGGTTTGAAGTAGTCTGCAAGATCACCCTGAGAATCTCATAGTGTCAAGCTTTTCAAGGAGAACATGGAGCTGAGTGGGGGTTTTTTGTTTCTGTGGTAACCAACATGTATGCCTTTTGTAAATAAATAAAATGCTCTCCTATGAGATACTGAATACCTGCTGTAGGGTCTGTCTTTAGAGAAAAAAATAACCTAGCAATTTCAATAGAAGGCAATAATGTCCAGTAAATACAGAATATTGGTTGTAGAGAATGTCAGTTTTATGCTGTTAATTTCTGGCAGTCAAGAATGACCTCTGTGTGCATATAGAAGGTCTTGGGTTTGTTCTTTAGTTGCAATATTTCTACTGTGTTGATTTTATCTGAGAACAAAACCATTGCACTCAGATTGCTGGCTGTATATTCCAAGCCTCTCCCTGTATCTCTGGTACCAGCACACAGTGTTACAGAGCTAATTCATTCTAGCATCACTTATTATTTTAGTATAGATTTTAGTGTTCATTTATTTACATCTCAGCAGTTTGCGGTATTTTCCATGCAGTTAATATTAAGTCTAAGTAAACTGGAAGGTACTTGCTGATTTCCAGGATCTGTTTGCTGAAAAACATCAGTGGATGCACCCTTGATACATCAAAAGGACTTTTTTTTTTTTTTGAGCAAGCTTTAAGATGAATCGGCTTAGGCTCAGGAAGGTGGTAGATGTTAATTTTGCAGGTTTTCTCTGCATGTGAGCTTGTGCTTTTAAGGGCTATTTGTTCTGCAAAAACATTTTCTTACCACGTTTTAACTTAAGGTAATGAGAAGGCTGACTTTATGTAAGGCAGGGTTGGCATTGCATTGTTGAGAGAAAAGTGAAATGGGTTTATCTTCAGAAGGATATAGAACAATATGCTCTGATTTGTCAAAGTGAGGCAGCCTACTCTCTCCTGTTTAGATGACATTTACTTGTTTTCTTATTTTGTGTGTGGTGTCTTTTGTCTAATACTGTTTGACTGCTTTTCATGAATGTGCTGGATTGACCTTGACCTTTCCACAAGTGCAGTCCTTCAGGAGTGGCCCTCTCCAGTGCGAATGCCCCATGGGGTTACAGGTCCTGCCAGAAAACCTGCTTCTGTGTGGGCTTCTCTCCACAGGACTGCAGTTCATACCAGGAGGCTGCTCTAGCATGGGTCATAGCTTCCTTCTGGGCTCATCCACCTGCTATTGTGTGGGGTCCTCCTTGGGCTGCAGGTGAATATCTACTGCACTGTGGACATCCGTGGACTGCAAGAGGACGACTGCCTTCACTACAGGCTGCAGGGGGATTTCTGCTCGGGTGCCTGGAGCACCTTCTTCCCCCCCTTCTTCATTGACTCTGGTGTCTGCAAAATTGTTTTGCTCTCATATTCTCACTCCTCTCTCCTGGCTGCTGCTCTTGTGCAGCGGTTTTTTTACCTCTTTAAATATGTTATCCCAGAGGTGCTGCCTTTGTTGCTGATTGGCTCAGC
Organism: Zapornia atra; assembly: GCA_013400835.1. NCBI lineage: Eukaryota > Metazoa > Chordata > Aves > Gruiformes > Rallidae > Zapornia > Zapornia atra. The sequence continues at coordinate 41,867 of VZTU01000032.1, read as the reverse complement.
CTTGGCCAGGAGCAGGTTCCATTTGGAACTGTCTGACATGGGGACGTCTTCTGTTGTCCTCTCTAAGAAGCCACACCTGCAGTCCATATCCACCAACCCCCTGCCTACCAAAACCTTGCTATGTAAACCAAATACAGTGAAAAACAAAGCTAAACAGTAGGCACATCACCTAATGGATACAGGTACCTACCACTGACTAATGTTGCTACCTCTCAGGAGACCTGAGCTGAACGTGGCAGTAGGTAGTGTGTACCATGTATACCATGTATCATGTGATTTGGGTGACTGGCTTCCCAAGCCTGTGGACACAGCTCCTAATTTCTCCACTTAGGCATTCCTTATAATGCCAGGCTCACTTCACTGGCTTACATCCATTCATTGATGAAATCAGCTTATATTGAAATAGATTTAAATGATTCTGGCTGTTAATAAAAATCAATGCTAATGCATCCAAAAATGATTTTTTTTTTTTTGTATGAGAGAGAGGACATTGCTTTCCACCACAGAAACAACAGTTTACTTTTGTAACTAGAAATCCAACACCTTGGAATCAATTCAGCCTAGCTCTCACCTTGAGCAGGCATATTCTAACCTGGCATTTGAGGCAGGCCTTGTAACATACTGCTATTGAAACACATTTCTGCAAATAGTGTTCTCATGGCTGAGTCTCAGCGTTCTCATGCTGTGTGGTCATATTGTTGTGCTTTGTTCTGAGATTAGCCACTCTAACGAATAGGCAAAGATGGATTGGCAGGCAATTGCAGTCACAGGTGTGCAGTTTTTAATTCCATGCACCCCAGCCATACATTACATGACCCAGTCTTTGCTAGACATCACCAGAATCCCTTTCTTTACTCTAGAGGGAAGTGTTTCTAAGTACATTACACGCCATCAATTTTCAATTTATTCCACTGCTGCTGGTCTTGGACTTTGAAGAATAAAATGAAAGCCCTTTCCATACCATGTATCTAACACATGCAACACAGGCCATGAGCGTCAAAGGACACTTAAAGATGTCAGCATGCCTTTGAAATGACAGCAGAACCAGTAGCCTGGGGTCTGAGTGCATTCTTTGTTACTTATACTGCCCTGGGTAGGGGTTCTAGTAACATGTCCTGGTTCACGTAGGTCTTTCCAGAGAGAAAAGGCAGTGTGCTGCCCAATTATGATCTCTGAGATGATAGTGAGCAATGCAGTATGTCAGGTTTGTTCACATTGTCTGGGTCTCCATTGGGGTCTGGTGTTTCCTGGTGGAGGGGTGCAATGGCTGCATCCGTGCATCTAACCTCCTAGTCTCCAACTGCAAATATCCACTGTCACGGATGGGACAAATGAAGTGTCTCTTGAGTGATTTGGTGTGTTTAGATGGTCATATGTAAATTAAGGGGAGAATGGGCAGCCTGTTGGATGAACAGCTTTGACAAGGCCAGATCTGGTCCATGGATTGAATATACTTGGATTGTGAGCATATCTGCAGCCTGGAGGAAAAGAAGAAAAAAGAAAAGTAGGGTGGGGGGAGTGCCCTCAAGTGTTCTTTAGATGTGGGTTCCCCCCCTATATAGCATTGATTTTATTTTTTTTTTTAAGTGACAAACAGGGATAATAACAATTCATGGTTTCAAAAGAATACTTGGAGAGGACCATCAGGCCCACTGAACTAATTAGGGAGCTTTGACAGATCTTGGAAACAAGAATTAAATGATAAACGTCACAAAGACTACTATAATGGCCGCAAAAGCTTTGCAAACTCACTTGTAGATGTAACTAGAATACTGTCAGCTTTTGCTTTATGTGTGGATTTGTTTTTAAATAACTGAGCTTTTTTTAATCTATTGGTTCTCCTTTTCCTCCCCTTAATCTAAAAGCAGCCCATAGGAAAAGAGTGAGAATGTATTTCTGGTGTACCAAGATGTTAGCTGTTGCTGGAGAAACTGATGAAGTGACATTTTGATGTTGGTGTTTTTAGTAATACGGCTTTTCTGTTTTTCAGGACACCACTTTCTATAGGCTCTTACTAAAGCTGCTGGAGTATAAGCCTTTTTTTGGCATTTATGACATAAAGCATGCTTTTTAGCTACTTATAACTCTGCTATGGAATTTGGCTCTAAAAATTGGAGTTCAAATTCTCCTCTTAAGTGCAATAAAAAAAAGTTATTTTTATTTTGCTTCCAGAAGCTTATACAAATTGTTTCAATGTGGTGTTACAGTGAAACCCAAAACTTAGTTCTTAATCATACAGCATCTTGCCTCTGAAAACTCACCAAAATGAGGTACAAGTTACTTGGACAGATAAATATCATTAGCTTCATTCTACTTTTAGGGTTAATATTTTACTTAAAGAGACTGAAGGGACCAGGCTTCAAGAATGCAGAGACTGTTGTACTCTTCCTGTAGAAAAATGCTGTAGGACCTACCATGCTCATTCAGTTCAGAGGTTCTCAGTCTGTCAACTGTGTGCTACGTGAGCTTTCAGTCCTGTGCTGCCAGTAGGAAGGTAATGGAGGTGGTTCTGGTCAAATTTGACTTTTCTTGGTGCAAGGTCTGAATCTGATCTCTTCTCTATTTGCACATTACTTCTTGCCCCTTCTTTCTGCTGCTGCTTGTACTCCTTGCTGCTAGGGAAAACAAATATTCCAGCCCACAAGTGGATAGTTTTATTCTAATAGGGTTTCAGACTGGGGTAATTATCCATGGTGAACCCAGTGTTAGTATACTGTCATAATTTCCTGCTTACTGACTAAAGAATATTTGCCTCCAAGTCATTCATGGTTGTGTGAGCCTGCCAGAGAGGGAGGAGACCATGTGTTAGATTTTGCAGTTAGTCTCCATGTCCAGCTGAGGAAAGGTCTGCAGCCAGCTGTGATGGAGGAACAGCTGTGTTTCTGTTGGGCTGTTGCCATCGGTGGACTCATGCACCAAGATGTGAAAGAGTGGTAGTGTGCAGCTCAAAGAAGGGTCTGGATGTGTCCTCACTAGAGGAAGACATTTCTTTAAAATGAAGCTGTATTCCACTGTGTGACTGTCTTACTGGGGCTTGCCTGATTAGGTCTGAGTAAATGGCTTGCCTGATTAGGTCTCTAGATGTGCCAGTGCTGTCCTACAGTAGACGTAACAAGGTGTAGAGAAAAGGAAGGGGAACACTTGGCTTACAGAAATTTTAGGCTATTGAATGCACAGGCACTAGAAGGCTTTCAGGGCTCAGAATGAAGGGAAGTGGTCTTTCTGTTGGTAACCTGAATGAATACACCTGAAACACAGGTTTGTTATGCTATTTTTTTGCCATTACTGCTCACAGTAGGACAGTGCTTTAAATTCTGAGTTCAGTTAACTAAAGGAAAGCAGCTGTGCTGTGACTTTGAGACAGCTGATAATGGGTTGGCAGACACAAGTGTTACTAGTGACCTTTCATGTGGCACACTTTCAGTAAATTTTCTGTCAATGAGAGACCTCGGTATTTCTTACTTGAGCCCATTGCAAAGATTCAATAGGAGGAAGGGGAATATGAAACTGTAGATCAGATTAAATTCACTTCATCTTCTATATTTTCCATCTGAAGACAATTAATGGGCACACCTAGTGTCAAGCTGAAATGGCAGATAAGTTCATTCATTTTCACCCACTTAGTTCTAGCGTTTCTCAGGTGTAACTCTAACTGAAGCAAGAGATGAAACTAGATTACTTTGATATTTGGATTACACTGGTAGATTTAATTTAGTGTTGGCAGGAAAATAATTTTCCCATTGTAAAGAAATTCTGAAACTTAATATTTTTTTCCATTCCTTAGTGGGATGAAACCAAGGCCTGGCATTTAAAAAAGCGGTTAGCTAAAGTCTGTTACTGGGATGCTCGCTTAGAAGATTTAGGTTTAAAGTCATGTATTATTTTAGGAATATACCGGACATGTTTCTCTCTGTGGCTAATGAAACACCATCAGTTTTGCGGGAGGTTGACTCTGCAGTGTAATAAGCTGATATATCAATTGGAAAGTGGCAGAGTGAAATTTGAAGCTTGCTTTGACATCAGCCTGAGTGAGAACTTGGGCTCAGGTTAGAGTTTGGGATTATTATGGTTGTGTAAGTCTGTCTCTAAGACAGGAACTGCTGGTCACTCTTTTCTGAAGAAATAAATAATGAAAATTTCTTTTAACCAGTTGGTCGCTTTCTTCTTGAGGGATGAGGTAAATAAGGGAAGGATTGAAAATGAACCCTTTTTGACCCACCTTAATAGTGCTGTTCCTAAAGTATTGTAATGAGATGCTACTGATGGAATATTGCATATTCACACAGAGTAGTGTTTCTCTTTTGCCCTATTAAAAGCCTGTTTCTCATCTCCTTGATGACTTACAGGATTAACTACTTTGATATTACCTCAAGTACTGTGTCCAGTTCTGGGACCCTCACTACAAGAAGGACATTGAGGTCCTCGAGTGTGTCCAGAGAAGGGTAACCAGGCTGGAGGGAATATCTTATGGGGAGCGGCTGAGGGAGCTGGGGCTGTTTAGCCTGGAGAAGAGGAGGCTGAGGGGAGACCTTATCACTGCCTCCAACTATCTGAAGGGCGGTTGTGGAGAGATGGGTGATGGTCTCTTCAGCCAGGTGACAGGTGATAAGACAAGGGGGAATGGCACTAAGCTGTGCCAGGGTAGGTTCAGATGAGATGTTAGGAAAAAATTTTTCACTGACAGAGTTGTTTGGATGTGGAACTAGCTGCCCAGGGAGGGGGTTGAGTCACCATCCCTGGATATGTTTAAAAGACTGATAGATGAGGTGCTTAGAGATATGGTTTAGTAGAGGACAGATATAGTTGGACTTGATCTTAAAGGTCTTTTCCAACCTAGTTATTCTGTGATATGGGTGGAAAAAGGACAGAATGGTTAAATGTGCTGTCTGACTCCTGTATTTAATTTTAATCCAGAGCTCTGCTGTCTCCCCTGTCCTAAGTTGTCCAGACATCTTAAAGCAAAGACTTGTGAGTCTCTGCCAGGGTCTTAAGTTCTTGGAGGTGAAAGGGAATGTATAGGAAATACTTATATATAATGTGAAAGGAAGAAATGCAGAAATCCTGAGCATCTCCTGGGTACAGATAAAAATGGCCTATGAACAGGATAGGTGGCTTTAAATTCATTTTCCCCTGGATAGATTTGGGTTTTCTCTGAAAATGTAAAGTGGAAGAGTAAACATCGTCCCAGCTCTGTGTGAAAGAGTAGCTGGAGTCAGAAAAACAGTCCTTGAAGCTGTTTATCCTTTTCAGCAGCATCCTATCCAGCTATACCTATTTGCAAGTCATTGATCTTTGTTTAAAGTATGGTTTTGTTTCATGTTTCTCCTCACCCTAAACAGCCAGCTCTAAAAAAACAGTCAGAGAAAGTCTTGTCCTCTCTATCCCTCAGTATGTCATGCAGTTGTTTTGTTTTGGGGGTTTTGCATTGAACTTCAGCTACTTTGGAAGTTGAGCACTGATCCCAGGCAGTATGATGCCCCATGGGTATTTCAGGAGCTGTGTTGAGATCATGGTGAAGGTGTGTACTGCAGTTCAGCCCAGAAGGTGTGGTGTGAACTGTAGTGGGGTGCTTGGGCACACTGTGTGCGTAAGAGAATCTATGCATCTACAAGGCTCTGGGTCATGGTCAGATCTAGCCCGTACTGCTGGTCTATTCCTGCTCCTTGAATTTATTTTTCCTGCCTGTCAGCTCAATAGATTTGAACTGGAATCCATTAGTCAAAGCTGCCTTCTTTTTCTTTTGCCATATGCTCTCGTGAATAATGAGGTTGCTGTTGCCAGAATTCAACTCACAGCTTTCTTAATGATGTGCAAGAAAGGCAGAGTCAATGTTGCCTTCCATTACTGTGCTAGCTCCACAGTGGTGGCATCTTGTTTTCACTGGTTGAGTTACAAGTCTGGTTGAAAAACATGTTAAGAAGAATGTCCTGGTTTTACTCAACTGTTTTTTGAAGTGTGATCAGATTTTTCAAGTTGCATTTTGGAGAGAAAAATTCTGAAGGGCTGTTATAACCTATAACCAGGAAAAAATAAAAAAACCTACCTAGAAAAGATGTTAAAAATTGCCTGACATATACATTGTATTGATTCATGCTTGATTTAAACACTTTGCACTCAGTCTGTGATGTGCTATGATAATAATTCTGTCGTCATACTAAAAGATTTCAGCTTCACTGCAAAGGTGGGATGGATGCTTCTGCAGCAAGCTCGTGGGATTTCATATGAAGTACTGACTAAAGCAGCAAAAGTTTGGGAATTCAATCCAACCTTTGTATTAAGCCTGACAATTATGTTGATGTGAGGGACTCTTCATGAAGTTCAAGTGAGAACACATGTTTCTCCAGTGTGGATTTTTGCAAATGAAACAATGACACGTTACAGTATCTTATTTGAACTTTGTTTTAAAGCATGTTTTGCTGACTATGCTGTGGGGGATATAATGGAGGTACTCTGTGATTATTTTTTTTCATGTTACCTGCTCTGTTCTTGTTTTTAATTATTAGCAAATCACTTTAATATCTCTATGTACTTGTACCAGGGGAGTAAGAGCTACTTTGCCAAAACATACCAAGATCCTATACTGGAAAATCCTCTGAAGCATAAATACTACTGCAGAGGGGCATGCTGAAAAAACAGTGGTGATGTTAGCAGAAGAAAATAAGTTTGTTTGGTCACAGTAAACTATATTACAGCTTGGTTGTAGTGTTGTGCCTTATGTTCATGGTGTTGTTTCAGGTTCCAGCTGTGAGCAGTGCCGAGAGGGAGCCACGTACTCAGGTGCAGTAATATCTCCCAACTTAGAAACCACTAAAATTATGCGAGTTCCTCATGCTATGTCAGTGTCTGACTGCATCGCAGCGTGTTGTGACCTTTCTGGTTGTGACTTGTCCTGGATGTTTGAACAACGCTGTTACATCGTGAACTGCCAGCACAAAGAGAATTGTGAACCTAAAAAAATTGAAACTGTGAAGTCCTATCTTACTTTTGTACTGAGGCCATCTCAGAGGCCAGCCTCGCTGCTAGGGTTTGGGCAAGTGATCCCAAGCATGGTCCACTCTGTGGGACTCCAGAATGAGCCATCTGATGAAGTGAGTAGCCTGAAGGAGCTGTCTTTGCTTGGCAAAGATCCCAGCCTTGAGGAGATACCTGAATACATTGATGATTATAAAGAGTTGGAGCAGGACCCCTTTCAGGTGAGCATCAAACATGAGCAGAAGGAGAATGTGGATTATGCTGACTGGGGCCTCATGGTGGCAGGTGAAAACAGCTTCAACTCTTCAGTGGGTGATGGTGGAGATAACCGGGAAGACTTTGCTGAAAGGAAAGGGGAGGCTGGGAAGGTGGAAAGCCTTCTGAATAAAAACAGCTCTGAATTGAGCTCTGTCACTGAACACTCCATGGAGGGGTTGTCATCTCTGCCAGAAATTACGCCCTTCCCTAGGAAGACACCTGAAAGCGAAGCAGCTGTTCAGCGTCTCGCACAACCTGATGATGCTTTGCAAAAAGAGGTATGTGTGCCCCTCAGGAAGCAGGTGGAGTATGGTGAGGTTGTTTTGAAATTGTTTTCATTTACAAATCAACTTAGGTTTATTGTTTGTAACGTAACCTTAACACTCAAATCACTTAATAGTCCTATTACAGTGTAGAAAAGGCTGAAAGGGCGAGGATTGTCGAAGAGGTAGATGAATCACTAAAGGATGTTTCTGTCAGGTGATAAGGAGCAGATCTCCTTTTGGGACACTGTGGGATTTCCTTGGAGAAGTGTACGTGAGGGCTTGGACCTGGTGCAATAGGAGTGTTATAGTACCCTTCCATTCTGACACTTGGCAACTCTTCTGAAGAAGTTAGCTGGGTTAGTGGACCTTCTAGTATCCAAAGGCCAAGACAAGTAAACATAAGGTCCTCCATCAATAAAATTAAGCCTCTTTGATACTATGGGTTTCGTGTTATTCATGCTCATAAGGGTGTTAAAATTGTAATGGTGCTGAGTAAATACCCTTTCTAATGCATTTAAAATGCATGAAAGGCAAAGTACATGAGGAGGGACAGTGGTAGGTTTGAGGCCATGATGTACAGCAGAATAAAGTGAATAGGGTGTGTTGTTTTTCTCAGAATTCTTTTGTTAATTCTGGCCATAAGAAAAGTAAGTTAAACGCTTAGATACTTAAGATGAACCTGCTCTCTGTTTATGCCAATCAGTTTGACCTGTAGGTACTAAAGGGGCTCTGGTTCCTTAAAAACAGGGTGGGAACAGTGGGAAAGTTGAAACAGGCTGTAAAGTCAGTTTTTATTGTGTTTGACACACACCCTTGCTAGAGGGAAGGGGAAATTAAGCAATGTTAGATGGATTGGTCAAAATTCTACCAGATTTTCTAACCAGCAACTACCTATCTCTTGCAGTAAAAATGATAATTTATTACCATTACTGTAGGGAAGTGAAAAGCGTGTAAGTAATAAGGTTGTGTGAAATTTGTGACAGCTGAAGTTTTTGGAGGTGATGACTGAAACAGCAAAAGTATGTGTGGAGAGCAGCAAGTCTTAAGGAACATTCTAATTTGGATGCCATTGGAGCCTAGAGGTGTGGCAGTTTCTGGGCTCAGCTTTGAGGTCTAGATGTTCTGTAAATTTCTGGGATTCTTGGGGTGCTCTGGGAGTGCTGTGAGGTATATGAGTGGTTGCTGCAGCTGAGGAGGACAGCTTGCAGAGGCTGGGACCTCTAGCACCTTCTCAAAGCTCTTTCATCTGTTCTTGATCAAAGGGTGCTTTAGGCTTTTGCCCATGTCAGCTCATGATCAGGATTTTCATACCTTGCAGTGGTAACGATACATATGGGCAACCCTACTCTGTAAATCTCTACTTCCATTTTGCCACACCAGTCAGAATAGAAAGATTTTACTTTCTCTTTGTGTGCCACCTGTGTAGATGGAAGTTTACTGTAAAGTGAAATGGAGAGAAACATATTTCTCACTGTGTCAGGGAAGAGGTGCTACATTATGCCGGCACAGCCAGTGGAATTCCTGTGGAAAGGCTGAGGAATGAGCTTGTTTCTTTCAGTGCAGAAAGGACAAAGCTCCAAAACCAGGTTGGTCTTTAGCCCCAGCTGGTTGTGATGTTGAGCTGGTAATATGACCGTAGTTAGAAGGTGATCTGGCAGTGCTCTGTTAGCAGAGCTGTAGAAGGTTGATGGGATAGTATTGAAAGCTGCTCATGAAATGTGTTGTGAAATGACTCTAAAGCCCCTCTATTAATGTAGAGAAAGGTTATGGATCTGGAGAAGTTGAAGGATTTGAAAAACTGCCAAACACAGATGGTTATGCTTAACACAAACTTAGGGTTGGCTTCAAGTTTTTCTGGTTTGGGAACTGCACTTGTGACTGGTAGAAAAAGATGCTGCTTCTGATAAAACTCTGGCAATAGGATTTCCTTCTTATGTGTCTCTCCAGCAAGCAGGCATTTTAATCAAATCTTGGATCGGTTGTTAAGTACATATTTGTGTTTCCTTCTGAAAAAATGTTTCTTTGGAAACCAAGTCTTGTTACTAAGGAAATATCTTAAGTTTTTGTACTAGATGAAAAATACTGAGATGTCTCCAAATTGTTTTCTCACTGGTATGTGACCCAAACTACCTCTCAAACTGATGTCTTTTTTATAGGTTATGAAAATGTAATCGCCTTAAAACCATTTTTGCTAATAGCTTTAATAAAATATCCTCTGTTTGTTGCATGTTGTGGAGCATTCTCCTCTCCTCTGCTTAATTCTGCTCCAGCAATTCTATGCCTCTGTTCCTAGATCTGTGATGACACACAACCAAGATGGTGTCAAAAATGCGTGTGTCTCCCTTCAGAGTCGTCCGCAGGATGCGGTGTCTTCGGGTGCTGTGCTTTTTGAGCAAGGGTCTGGAGAGAGATTTTAAGCTGAGACCAGCCAAACACATGCTTCTGGAATCTGTGCCCTGGGACCATCCTTGGTGTAAACAGTCAGGTGCAGAGAGCTTCTGTATGTGACTTGGGATAGAGCATGTGGGGTTTGTCAGTTAACCGAGTAAGCTGGTTTTGGGATTACATCAGAGTTCAGAGTGATCTTTCTTTGGACTGTCACCCTCCAACAGCACAAGAACATGAATACATTTAGAACTCTGTACGGTGTAAGTGATCTCAAGCTGCCCAAACCAGAAATCTGTGGAGCTGCCTCTCTTTGTAGTGTAATACCTGCAAAGTATTAACTGTCTTTTAGAAATTTCCAGTTAAGTTCTGATCTGTTAAGGAAGGTGAGGTTTTTCAGGTCTTGGCAGTAGCTGCAGTTTGATTATGTTGATGACTTGATGCTTCAAACCCTTTTTCAACAGGTTAGGTTTGACTTGTTTCTTGAGTTTGTTGCAGTTGCGGGAATAATAGTGCAGTCAAAATGCATAAAGCTCTACTTAAGGAAGCTTAATATGGCTGACAATACATGTGATTAAGAACCTTTTAATGGCTTGTTGGTATATCTTCAGAATTAATACTTAAGAATTAGAAGAGAAGAGGAGGCTGAGGGGGGACCTTATCACCGCCTACAACTATCTGAAGGGAGGTTGTGGAGAGGTGGGCGATGGTCTCTTCAGCCAGGTGACAGGAGATAGGGCAAGGGGAAATGGCACAAAGCTGTGCCAGGGCAGGTTTAGATTAGACATTAGAAAAAATTTTTTACTGAAAGAGTTGTCAGAGTCTGGAACAGGCTGCCCAGGGAGGTGGTTGAGTCCCCGTCCCTGGATGTGTTCAAAAAAAAAGGGTAGATGAGCTACTTAGGGATATGGTTTGATGATCTTCAAAGGTCTTTTCCAACCTTGTGATTCTGTGAATGAAATGGAATATCGGATTTATTTAATTTTTTTAGCTCTGAGTTAGTTCTGTGGCCTGCAAATGCTCAACACTCCTGTTTGGTTAAAACGCATTTACTTGATCCCTAGGAGATGTATGAGACTTCAGAAAGATGGTTTGGTATTTAGATTTACCTGTCAAAAATGTTTAGTTTTTGAAGCCTGTGCTTCACGTCATTCAGTATGATGGTTTGCACTTTTTTCCCCCTTCTTTTTGATTATAGAGTTGCTTTTTCAAGAGATTTGCACTCAAGTCAAACCCTGAGAACTTAAGGATGTGGGCCCTCGTGGTCTGTGTGTTTATTTTGTAACAAGCAGTGGTGTCTGTACAGGTGGGTAAAAGCAAACAGAAAAACCACAGAGCCCATACCAACAGAACTGCCTACCCTACTTACTCCCAGAAAGAGTCCTCCTTTTAGTTTCTAAGATGGAATTTAGGTGAATCTTGCCCTCCAAATCTGCTCCAGCCTATCTCTCAGTAACAGTTTTTGACTGAGCACTCTATTTCTGGTATTGTCTCCTTCCCCAGTCATCAGCTGCCTGCTAACCTTCTTAGTTTGAGCTATCTTTTTGTCTGTGACACTGCTTCAAATGTGACAGTGCCACAGGATACCTTTTTTGACTGCAGTCTTTCTTAGTCTTGCTGACTGAAGAGATGTTTAGTGAGCTGCAGATCATCCCAGGAAAGGTATGTTTGAGGTGACTTTGTTCCCATCTGTCCTAAAAAGCCGGGATGACTGCTGCTCAGCTGATAGATTGGCAAAGGGCCAGGAGAGAAGGAAAGTCAGAGGATGCTCAGAAATGTAGATTTCCCTTGGATTTGGAAGGTAAGAAAACGCTTTGTTTTGCCAAAATATAGTAAAGAAGTTCTTTTTGGAAGATGTGGGATGGAGTGATTATGTAAAGGAGAACTATATGTAGGAGAAGCCTTTTGTCAAGGTATGAGGACTGTTGTGCTAAAGGGTAAAGTTTGGCAGAAAATGAACCCCCTTGCGTTCCAGCTTATCTGGTGTATCAGAGGGGCTGAGGGTGGCTGGGCTTAGATTCTGGGAGATACCCAGTTCGGCACTGCAAGTCTGATTGCGTTCAACATATTGAACTGTCACGATTACGGATGCACCAGTAGTACCAGATGCCTTCAGTCTAGTCCTGTTCAATGGATTATCATGGCCAGACTTAAGGAGTTTGGTCATGTCCAGTGAGAATTCTCATGGCTAGATTAGTGAATTCTGCAGTTTATTGAAGCCACGGGAGTACAGGTTCTTTTGGCTTGCCAGTGATAAATACAGTGTTTGCAAAACACATGCAAGTACCAAGAATATGAATAATATAGCTGACTGCAAATTTATTATGAAACAACTTATAGACATTTCTAAGTTTCCTGGGAAAGCACTTGGAATAGCCAAGTGCTCAAATCTCACTCAGTAGGTGTCCCTATGGGGAAAAGAGAGGTTCAGCCCATTGACTGATCCCAGAAGTCAGTGATGTCCTCCTGACCTCTCTGCAACAGTATCTTCCCTAGCATTCTTCTCTCTTAAGCCATTTTTATACTTATTGTTAGGTAGAGCTTGAGTGATTCTAGTCATATATACCTTTGTTATGATTGGTGTAAGATCTTCTTGCTTTGCTTTTAAAGGTATAGGCTTAAAGAAATTCAGAGTGCATATTCAATGAGGGGTGTTTATACTTAGAGGGTGGGTAGCCTTAGGGAATGGAGGTGTGTTTTGGTATTATAATGAGATTAGAATCATAGAATTAGCTTGATTAGAAGACAATTCTTTAGATCAAGTCCGATCATTACCGTAACCTGGCAACCACCACTAAACCATGTCCCTCAGCACCACATCTAACTGTCTTTTAAATATCTCCAGGGATGGAGACTCCACCACTTCCTTGCGCAACCCATTCTATTTCCTAACAAAGGAGCAAGGTTCGACCAAAGGACTTGATTTTGACAAAAAAATGGGAAACTGGTGGCTCAGAGTAACAGCCATGCAGTTTGAGTTCCATATTCCCATCAAGTTTCCATCCCTGCATTGTTATCACAGAGACTAGCTGTGGTGTCTCCACTCTGCTCCACCCTCCCTGCTGTTTTTCTCAGAGTTAGCACACCAATCCCTGGTATTGCTAATGTCTGAGATCACAGGTTATGTTGTTTAGGGAACTACCATGGAACATACTCCTTGTATATCAACCACCTTCCACTCTGGAATTTTCTTTAGTGCTGTATTTTCTCTTTAATAAATTACGTCCAGTAATTATCCAACAGGCAGGATGGGTTTGGGGCTCTGCTTGTGCTTGATAAGGCTGTCAAGAGTGAGATTCAATGCCGAGGGTTTAGAGCTGGCTTGCGGAGTGAGCTGCAGTCACTGATCCTGCAGTGAGTATCCCAACTGCTCGGAGAGAATTTCTTACTATCTGCATATTGAGCAGTGCTGGAGCTCACAAAGATGCTTGGATGTTATGGACCTATCTGGAGGTGCAGCTCTTTGTGTGATCCTTAGTATCCTTGCAGGGTAGGCAGCCACAGTCCCCAGCACTGCTGTCACTGTCCCAGCTGCACAGGAATTTTTTTTCTCTCTGCTTCTGAAGGCTGAGACAGATTGCAGATGACTTCCATGCTCTCTGTTTTCTTGCAGGCTGGGAAGCAACAGTCCCTGGCATTGATTTTACACTCCCAGCTGCACAGGGTGCTTTTCCTCCTGCCCACATCTAAATCAGAGCTGCTCTGATATCCTAGGAAGGCAGCAGACTGCAACGTGAAAGTGGAACACTTGAATCTGAAGAGAAGCTGAGAGCTACGATTGTCCACTCTGAGTGGAGACTGTTCGGGGGGATCTTACCAATGTGTAACTGATGGCAGGAACAAAGATAGTGAAGGGAGGCTCTTTCCAGTGCTGTCCAGTGACAGACATAGATTGAAATACTAGGAATTCTATTTAAACCTTAAAACTCAACTTTTTGTTTTTTCCTGTGAGGTTGGTCAAACACTGGAACAGGTTTTTCAGAGGTGTTCTGTATTCACTGTCCTTGGAAATGTTGAAAACCTGACTGGACATGGTTCTGAGCGACCTGCTGTAGCTGACCCTGCATGGAACAGAGGTGTTGGACTAGGCTATCTCCAAAGTTTCCTTCCCACCTCAGCCATTCCGTGATACAAGTTTGCATTTTACCATCATTCATAATCCTGTGCTTCAGCTAATAGATTAGGTACAAATAATGGCAGTGTGTTCTGTCTTCAGCTGGCAAAATGCTCTTCTCTAGATGTCAGGTCAGGAGTAAGTGTTGAGAACATAAGGAAAAACTGTCAAGCCTGTTCAGACTAATCTGTCTTTGAAAGGTGATGGTGCTGGAGAGAAGGGAGAGGTGATGGGTAAGGCTAACACAGTGATGAGTTATTCCTGCAAACCTCTCTGTGTTCTTTGCTGCAGTTCTGATTTACTAACAAGGTGGCTCAGTGAGAACAGCAATACTGCTTGGTGACTGAATAGGGAGATTTAGAGCATTTTATTATCTGAAATAAGACGGCATGAGCAAGTTCTAGTCTGAGTAGATATAGTAAGAGGCAATTATTCTATTAGGTTTGTGTGTATACAGCATGAAGACAATACCATGTAGACCTTTGCATTGACTTTTAAATGTTTATGACTATATTTAGACATGTGCTACTGTTCTTTATTTCAAAAACTTACAGCTTTACTTGTACTCCAGGTTACTTCATCTCAATGACTGTAGCCTATCCCATTCTGCATCTGAAACTTGGAAAATGAATAACGTTTCTCACAAAGCTGATTGGGGGTGGGGAGCCAAGCAGAAACAATCCACCAGACAAAAGAGTCCTCCTTTGATAGATATTCTGTATATGAACAAAACCTCTTAGTGACATATATAGCAGCAGACTCACCCTATGTGCTATTTAAAATACAGCATACTTCTAAATCTAGAAACGTGAAAAATAGTTCACTTATGATAACTCCTTCCCTGTAATTAATTTTTCAGGCTGCCACACCTTCCCCTTCTTCAGACAAACTGGATTTCTCCCCAGGTGTGTCAGAGAAAACCCTGACTCCCACGGTTGCCCCAGAGAATATCACTGAAGGTGGGATTGTGCTACTTCCCGCTAACACTGTGTCACCTGAGCCCATGCAGCAATTCACACCACCTGCCTCTGATGCTATATCAGGTAATATTTTGACATAGCTGGAGATCTGAGGGGTACCTGCAGGTTGGATAGTGGGTGTGGGGATGGCTTTACCACTGTCAGATTTCCAACCTGGTGTTAAATACGAGCTTGCTCTTTATCCAGATGTAATATCATCCCACTTGAAGCATGTTGATGTACAGTAACAATGCAAACTCCATACCCTTAGCTAGTTACTTCAGAGGCAAAACTGTGACCAAGTCCATTACTAAGGGGAAATTATAATTCAAGCAAATACAGCAAAGCAAAAAGCAGAGTTTAAGAGCCTTTTAAAAATGGGTTAACTTTTATACTTGGTAAGAAATGCCTAAGGTTTTTTGGAGCTTCGTGATAGTCTCTTTTAGCTATACTGGGGTTTTTTTGTGACTCTCCTCTCGGATGCATTTCAGTAGGATTCCCACAATACATAGTTATCAGATACTATGCAACAACATAGGTGGGACCTGAGGAATAGGGGAACAGTGGGGCTTTAATAGGGGAGAAGGCTAGCCCTTAGTAAAGGAGAACATGGCCTCCTCATCCTGAGGCAAAGAAGAATTTTTCTCTAATTCCAAAGTTGTGAGGAAGTTTATCAGACTTGCAGCTGCAGAGCAAAAGGTTTTATTTTGAAAACAGGACATGTATAACCACTATGTCCTCTGTAATCTGTGTATATCAGAGTATCTCCTTTCTCCTCCTGAGTTTCTCACCTCCCTGTGCACCCTGACAAAGGATGCATGTGGGTTCTGCACTCCCAATATATTGAGGGATATGGAGAGCTACGCTCTTTGGTTCCTAGTAGAGCAAGTCTGGTTTGAGACATTCTTGGTGCTTTCTGCCACGCTGTAACCTGCATGTTAGGATAGCTGTAGGAGGTAGCAGGAAGATCTCTCTCTAAACAATGGATCATCATCATCATTGAGTGCTGACTAGGCAGCTCCTCCTCCTCCTTCACAGGAGGAGGCTGAAGAGGACTCAAAAAGGAGCTCAGAAGACGCTGAAGTAAAGGTTGTGATGAATCTCACAGTAAGTACTGCTTTGTGCAAGGAGTACGTCAGGCTTGTGTGTGCTCAGCCCCACTGTCTTGGAAGTCTAGAAGATAATCCCTCCTTCTTTCCTTTCGTCATTGCCCTCGTCTAGACATCTTGTCCTTGTCTCATGTGGAGGTCAAAGGATTTTTAGAAGTACAGACCTCCACTCCATTGGTGTCTAGGACAGCTCCCACGAGCAATTACAGAACCTTGGGTGTGCTTAAGTAGCAATGACAGAAAGCATGATGTCAGTGTGACCTTTTCACTCTATCCATTTAAAGTCCTGTCAGCTGCCACTGCTGAGTATCCTCTTAATCATCTATTCAGAGTTTGAAAATCTTATGTTTAGACATTCATGAATTTGGAGAACCTTTGTTCTGTGAGTTCCCAATATTAAAAGGAAGACTTTTACGACCTGGTCTAGGGGAGACTTTCCTGAAGTTACACTTTGGTATGTTACTGTTGGGGACTGGATTTGTGGACTTTGGCATTTTTGGAAGAGTTTTCACAGACGAAAAGTAGGAGAATGTCCTAGATGGCAAATGGATTGAATGTGATGTTCAGCTACAAAATGACTCTACCTTGATTTACTAGTGGAATTTTCTTTAAGGGACACTGAGCAGGACATTGAGGTGAGCCTAGAAAGTGCTCCACAAACATAGAAGTAATGCTTCCTGGTGGAAATGTCATGATACTAGAGTTCTGGTATGGGCTGTGTTACTTTATTTAATGAGGTTTGGTCTGGTGTAAATGGCTTTTTTAATCTTCTGTAATTGTATTTTTTTAATTCCCTCTTTTCTCTAAAACAGAAATAAGGGAAATGACACTTTGTATTTGGGGAAAAGGAAAGATTTTGATTTGGTAAAAGGTAAAGGAACCATTGCCGTAATTATAATAGATTGTTACTTGATTATGTATTGAAGATTATTGGTTTTTACTTGCCTATTCACTGTAGAGTATGTGTCAAATCTTACTTAATCCATTACAAATAATATTTGAAGATACTAAATTTATATCCATTCCATCTGTTAAAAACCTAATGTACTCATTCTGTCTTAGATACTGTAAAAGAACTTATTGTATCTGCTGGAGATAATATACAAGTGATGCTACCCAAAAATGAGGTTGAACTGAATGCCTTTGTTGTCCCGCCACCACCTACAGGTGAGCTGAATGGCCTTGGCACGTGAGTAGATGTGCACACAAACAACCTGTACATGCAGACAAGTCCTGAATAATGTGAATATCTGCACCTCAGTATAAAAACACTGTTATCACCTCCTGCAACTACCTTGCTTGTGACTCCAACTGCAGAGAGGGTTTCCTCCTCATTATTTTAGATATTTTTAAGTGCCTTTTATTTTCAGAACCTGAACTCATTAGCCAAGTGGTTTAATAGAAAGCTTGCAGTTCCTACCAAAGGATCACATGGGCCAGGTCATAGCATCTTGTTGTAAAGCAGAGTTTGGGGGAAAGTAGGTTCTGAATGCAATATTTACCTTAAAACCGCCAGCTTCTAAGCTGCAGCAGCAAAGAATACATTTTTCATAGGTAGCTATGTAAAATGCATTCACTTCACATGAAGCTGATTTATTCTGAAGTCAGTTGTTTGTGAAGTTCATTATGCCATTGCTGCTTTGATAAGTTACAACACATTGGTTCATACTGCTTAATTTTGCAGTGTCAAAAAGTGACACTCATGATTTCCTACTGTAGCATTTTATCTGACAGATGGTGAATTTCATTTCTTTGATTCCTGGGCTTATCTTGAAGGCAAAACCATTTACTCTTATGCTGTGTTAATTGCTCCTAGAAACAGCCTACACCTATGAGTGGAGCTTAATCAGTCACCCTGCTGACTACGGTGGTGAAATGGAGCGCAGGCACAGCCAGACTTTGAAGCTCTCTCATGTAAGTGAGCTGAAAGCTCGTTATGTGTGAGTTTATAAAAGGATCCTCAGATGTCAGGTATCAAGACTGTTCTCTGTTTACAATATAACCTGCAGATTTATGCAGACAGCTTTTGTATAATTCTACGTGTAACCCTGTTTGTTCTCTGTTTGTCTCAGTTATCGGTGGGACTTTATGCCTTCAAAGTGACGGTTTCTGGTGAAAATGCCTTTGGTGAAGGTTTTGTAAATGTCACAGTCAAACCAGGTAAATTGGTTGGCTAAAATAATGAAATTAATTCCTTCAACTCAAGTTGTTGCACAGCACCTTATTTAATAGTCTGTCAGTTACTGTCTGCCAAGGACATCTGGTAGTCCAGTCGTGCAGGGATGTTTCATACCTTGGTGTCTATAAAGCATTTTAAGGAAGCAGAGTTAAGGATTTTGCTTACTGTGTTTAAGTGCTCTCTGGTCTTCTACCCTCTTCAGGCAAGGCCTGAGAAGGCATTGTGCCACCTTTCTATGGCTCTCTTTCTCAGTACAGCTAAGAACAGCAATTAGGTGCTGAACCAGCTGTAGATGTCCTGGTTGGGTCAGATCTAAATTAGACCAGTTAGAAGTGACCGCAGCAGAAGACTGCTGTGTCGGTGCGCTGCTCTTCTGTAACCTTTGCTGACACTTGTCCAACAGGGACAGCAGATGCTGTAAAACTGTCAACCCTAGTTTTAGATCTGTAGGGTCTATTGATCTGTAGAGCTATTGTACTACTTTTACCTGGACTTTCACTAATTATTTTTTTTTTCCTTCCCTCTCCCAATCTTTCTCTCACAGCAGTCAGAGTTAACCAGCCACCTGTTGCCATTGCTTCACCTGAAGTACAAGAAGTTTCTTTGCCTACAACTTCTACTTTCATTGATGGCAGTCGTATGTACTGGACCATCCTATGCTTATATCCTCTATTCCTAATAGATGTGCAACATGATTGTTTGACAATTACAAGTGAAATACCCTCTTCTCACTCAGAAGTACTTATTTCAGGGATTTGAGTCCAGTTATAAGTGAATTTAATAAATAAAAAGTGATAAAGTGCAGCCTTTCTACTTCGGGAGCGAGAGGCAGTGTATTGGAGGCTGTTGCATTCAAACAGCAGCTACACTTACAGTTTCTTCCTGTCCTGCCCAGAAGACCTCTGCATCAGAACAACCAGAGGCCATGGTAGAGAGCTTTCATGTAGGGTATGATGAGATGTCAAAATTATGTTCACAGTTACTGAGAGAAGACCAGTTGGTATTTGCAGAGTCTGAAAGTGATTTTTATTTGTGTCTGTGTGTGAAGAATATTTTGTTTCTTTAGATAAACAATGCCAAATGTAACTTGGAATCTGTGGTTTAACAGCTATGGTACATGAACCTTAATTGAATATGCTTGAAAAGTTAATTGTAGAAAAACAGTTATGGATCAGTGCATACAAGACTAGTGTTCATTCCAGCAATTGCTACAAGAAACTTATAAGTTTTTCTTTAATGAATGTAGAAAGTCTAGATGATATGAAGATAGTGAGCTACCACTGGGAGGAAATTAAAGGTCCTTTGCGAGAGCAGAAGGCATCTGCTGACACACCTGTCTTGCACTTGTCTAACCTTGTTCCTGGGAACTACACTTTCAGGTACATTGCACATTTATTTCTGTAATGTCAGCTAAGTGTTTGTTTTGCTTTGTGTTCACATGTATCCCCCAAACAAAACATTGCATTTTAGTTCTGCATGCTGTTACCCTTCATTTTGCAGGATGGAGAGGTATAGGAAACACTTATTAAAAGTGATTTTGTGACACTGATGTAGTGACACTTTACTACACAAACTTACACAAAACAAGGTGTCAGAACTTAAATAACTTGCACTCCCTGCAGTAACAGCTGTGACAGAACGTTGAGTTTTTTTCCCCAGATTAAAGTTGGCAAGTGTCCTGAGATGATACTCTGCAGTCAGACTGTGAAAGTC
This sequence comes from Zapornia atra, assembly GCA_013400835.1. Taxonomy (NCBI): domain Eukaryota; kingdom Metazoa; phylum Chordata; class Aves; order Gruiformes; family Rallidae; genus Zapornia; species Zapornia atra. Next base: position 21,912 of record VZTU01000032.1, on the reverse strand, counting down.
ATCCCTTGAAGGGTGGTGGCAGTCAGAACAGTATTGGGAGGCTGATAACGTGCAAGGCACTGTTGTGTGCTGATTTTGAGTCATTCTGTTCCTCATAAAAGCCTTTGCATTGCTACTCCATTTATGCATTGCTGAGGCTGGATTTTGTCCAGACAGTAGAAGGATGGTTTATGGTTCTGGGTGCGCTAATAAAAAAAACAGAGTTCATTTTCTGAACTTTTTAACTTAAAGCGTAGTCTGCACAGAGGCAAACTTGGCATTGACTTGGCCTGCGTTACCTGGCTGCCCATGGGTAACAGCCTATATACAAGTCAGTGTGTTATGTATCAGTGTAGCATCAGCAGACTGTTGAAGCCAGCATACATATATATTAACTGTGGTGCTTTGTGGTTTCACCAAAAATGGCATATCTTCAACTTTCATTTTGTGTTCTTTATTGGACTTGTACCATATTGTACTGTGGCAGAAATGAGCACAGGAATTTCTTTCTGGATTAAAAATATGACAAGCAAAGCCCTAAGCATGTTCCAACCTTAGGGAATTAAGGAATCACTGGATATATCTCTGTGTCTTTGGAGGAGGCTGAGGTGCTTGAACAATACAGCAGTGTGTTCAAGCTTACAGGAAACTAGCTGGTAGACAAAATCCAGTGCTGCTGATACGCATGGATGTGCACCCAGTGCAAAAGTATGTGTTCCATCATGACAGACTTAATGAGCACTAGTTTTGTTCCCACTCAGGGCAAGGCTTCAGGTGTGGTTCCCTTCCATGTGGTCAGCTGTATGCAGTTTTCACAAGAGAGGTGAATAAGAGATGTAGTTGGTCACCAAACTGTGAAGGGTAGTCTTTGGTCACTTTCAGGTGTCTGCAGCAGTCTCATTTTAAGACTATTTGTCCTTGTGTGTCTCAGAGCCAATACTGGGTTTTTAAAACTCTGTACTTTAGTTTTTTAACTTGACAACCTCAAAAATCTGAGTTGATAATAAGCTTCATTATAGCTGATAATAGTGTGCCACAAAGGAATAAGAAGTTAGGAACTGCTGCTATGTCATAAGCAGAGCTTCTGAACATCTAGAGTAGTTGCAGATGTAGTTAACAGGGACTGTTTCACTATGGGCAATTAATGAACCCCCTGTGTTTTCCAGAGCAAACAGTTAAAAGAATGTACAGCGAAATCTGTTAGAAATGGATGGACTTGCCACTGACTGCAGGGAAAGGGTTTCATTTGGGATCCAGAATTGCTGCATTATTTTTTTTTTTCTTCTACTTAAAGGTCGAAAGCTGAAGTTGAAAACAGTCTTCTGAATTTCTTCCCTGCCTTAGTTGAGAACTATGTGTTTTAGAAGCAGAAGTTTGTATAGTGGATCTGCTTCAGATGGTGTTTTTGCTCTGCTGCTGCCAGAAGAGGTTAACCTTTGAAGTTAGGACTTGGCAGGATCCCAGCCTTAACAGGTTTCCAATATTGTTTTTCCTGTTGTAGACTGACAGTGATTGATTCAGATGGAGCAGCCAACTCCACCATTGCATCTCTGACTGTCAACAAACCGGTGGATTACCCACCTATTGCCAACGCAGGGCCTAACCAGGCAGTCACCTTACCCCAGAACTTCATCACGCTGAATGGAAACCAGAGCAGCGATGACCACGAAATTGTCAGCTATGAGTGGTCACTCAGTCCCAAAAGCAAAGGCAAGGTTGTAGCAATGCAGGTACGTCTATTTGTCCTTGCACAGGATTGTAAAGCTCTTCTGTCTTTGCCTCTAACATGAGCAAACATACCTAAGTAACTACTCAGAAGCACTGAAATATCTAGAGTGCTTCCCCCCACCACCACTACCTCAATATAATCTTCTTGTTTGTTGTTCTTTTTTTTCACCCCATTCCTGTGGCCATTTCTGATTTCAGCTATTGTCTATTCCCTGGTGGTTTGGAAAGTCTTTGAATTCACAATGTCTTCCTTGGACCCTGGAGCCTAGTCCACAGATTTCCATCCTCTGAGACTAGAAAACTGGTTTTAGGACAATATGGAGGGTGGGGGGGTAGTCAGGGTTTTCTTGTAACGCTTTCTCCTGGAGAAAGTAGAACACTAACAGAAACTTAATTTTCTGAGTGAAAGGTGACAAGCTTCTGGCAGTGTTAGTCATGCTCTGAGGTCAGTCACCAAAACATAGATATCCCATGAAGGCTAACTGAATTTATTCTCTTATTTTCATGGCCTTTTTTTTTAATCTGAGAAAAGTTAACAAAAATTTTCAGTGGACTCACACTCAATAAACTGGAGATTCTTGCAGCTCTGTAGGTAGTTGAAGTAATTAATGTAATGGAGCAGCTGAACCTCAAGCAATGTTTCTTATGAGACTTGGTTTCTACTGTGTTGGAGTAATGTTGCTTTAGACCTTCAGAATTGGAAAGACATCACTTTGTAGATCTTTTTGGAAAGGAGTAATGTTGATGCAAGCATATACTGTAAAGGCAATTACAAAACTATGGAAGGGTTTATACCATAATGGCTTGTGTTCATTTGCCAAGATAAAAACTTTCTAAAAGCATCCATGCAACCTGAACTCGTAGCTTTTAAAAGCTGTTCAATCTGAAAGCAATCATCCCGAAAGAAGGGAAAGAATGCTTGAGAGAATCTAATGGATTCTTTGTATATTTAATGTGGAGATGCTAGACCATTTTACAGTTTCTTTTCAAGAACCTTGTAATATTGTTCAGGTCCCTAAAGCTGAGGATGCTGGTCTCAGATGTGTTACATGGTATCCATGGTTAGAGTACAATGTCACAAGTACCTCTGCTGGCTAGTTAATCATTTATCGTGTCCTTCAGTTCTTGTTATCATCTAAAAAAGAAAAAAAAGATAAGCTAATTGCATTGTGATTTGTTAGTCCTCATATGAGAAATGCAACAAATGTTCATTTTATTGGCAAAAGAACCTAGAGCTGGTCCCAGTCATTTTATGAGCTTATACAGAGAATCAGCTGATACTACTAGAAGAGTATATTTAAAAAAAAAAGCCCAAACATAACAGCTCTGTGCTGAATATGCTTTTTCTATAAAGCTATCTGGCTGGGATCAAATCAAGCTTGGTTTTGTGTTTAATGAGTTTTATAAATATTATATTAAAGTGTGTTATGATGTTTGTTGTTTTTAAATATCTCTAAGGAAATGGAATAAGCTGTAGTAATTTCCATCACAGTTTTATTTCCAAATAGAGAAAATCAATGTTCCATGAGTTTTACAATTGTTTAGAAATAATGCAGCAACTATAGCAGCATAAGAAGTTAAAGTTTATTTTCTATAGATATTTCTCTGGGTTAGTAGGAATAGTTGCAATAGCGAATATATTATGTCTGTCTGTGTATCAAATTTTACGTTACCCTTTTGTTTCTGTCTACAAGGTGCATAAACTGCTTGCTCAAACACTGTTTATTATGAATTAAAACAAATTTCACTTTTCCTTGATGTTTGCTCTGTAAGACCTTTCATAATCCATAAGCATTTGTGTTTCATCTCACACTCCCTCTCTTTGCAAATGCTGCGCAGGGAGTACGAACGCCGTACCTCCAGTTATCTGCAATGCAGGAAGGAGATTACACGTTTCAGCTGACTGTCACAGACTCTGCGAGGCAGCGGTCCACAGCTGAGGTCACACTGATTGTGCAGCCTGGTAAGTCAGCTGCAGGCAGGTCTGGGTCCCTCAGGGTTGGGCCAGCCTGATGCCTTAGCACTGTCCTCTAATGCCTCAAGTCCCCGCATTGCAGCACTGGGAAGGCAGTCTGCATGTCTGGTATGTCTGTCTCAAGGACTCTCCCAATTCCATTTTCTGTCGAAACAAACAGTAAAAATGAATGGGGAATCATAGAAAGCCCAGGTGGTGATCCTGAGGGCTTACACCAGCCCAATTATGTCAGGCAACCTGTACAGAGATGTGAGCGTACTTCTGAAAGCTAAAAAGTAGCTCTGAGTTTAATATCCTCCAAAGTCCATTTGGCAAAGCTGTTCAGAGTATCAGTCGGTGCTTTGTTTGATTTTCTTACTGTTTAGCAGTTCTCCTTCAAGAATCCTTGTGTGATTTCAATTCTCACTAGAACTGCATTGCACTTGCTAGGGAAAAGTTTCAAGCAAGGCATTTTCAAAAGCTGCGTCTCTGACACATTTGTTTAGATTTGGAAGCCAACTGATGAAAGGTTCAGCTCTCATGAGATTTTTTTTTTTTTAAATGCCTTTTTGTTCTTGGTAATATGTTTGCCTGTTACATACATGGTGTCCTTTTCTGCCTATCTGAAGGTCTCACATTCCACCATAGGGCAACATTTTATCTTCCTCCTCTTAATTACACAGTTTTTGGTAGCTGACCCATTCTGGGAAAATTTTACAGTGGGCATTTACTACTAAGATCAAGAACATGAATTGGAAGTACAGTGTGTCCTGGTGCCTTTTAGATTCATTATAGTGTGGCATGGAGAAGATGATGTTGTCTGACAGGAAAATGAATATCCAGGAAAATGGTAGTGTTGCCAGCTTTACCTTGCCACAAAAGCAGAGGTTGAAAACAGAATAATAGGTTATATGTTTCTGCAATAAATTCTCAAAGTTTCTGAGAAAGGGGAGTACTCACTTTGGGGTCTGCCTTTTTGCAGAGCTGGTTGTTACTACCTAATATTTTCTGCTGGCTTGTGCACATTATACTTGTGATTTCTACCTTTGAGCCAATATAGCATTCCATGTAAAGTCTTCTCTCTGGTCACTGACTACTTAACAAATGTTGTACACTAAATACTATTTTACAGAAAATAACAGTCCTCCAGTAGCAGTGGCTGGCCCTGATAAGGAATTGACCTTCCCAGTAGAAAGCACTACACTGGATGGAAGCAAAAGCCAAGATGACCAAGGCATTGTCTTCTATCATTGGGAAAATATCAGGTATCTAGAGGTTTTACTAATCTTATGCAATTGTTTTTGGTGGTGCACCATTTGAGAACTGGTTTGAGGCTCTTCTCACTCAGCTGGTGATGGTGTTAGAGCATAAATTCTAAGTTCAACTTGGAAAGCTTAGTCTCTGCCTGTGTTTGGCAATGTCTCATTTTGAGGCCAGCTGTTTGAAAGTTGAGAAGAAATGACAGGAGCTTCCATGTCTCCGGCTAAAAAATGAGTAACAGGCTTGGGTACTGTCCTGTAGGGAGTTTTCCCATTAATGTTTAGAACTAGAGTTTCTCAGTCACTGGTTGAATGATAATGTAAACTGACAACCTGTTTAGCCTGACCTTTCAATAGTAGGTAATTAAAACACTTAAATGAGTGAAAATGTTTTGCAAAACTCTACTTTCATGCTTATATGCAAAACTAATTGACCCTTGATAAAATGGCAAGGTATTAGCTCATACAGCTATCGTATCCGTGGTACAGGAAGAGGTTTGTTTGCACCCTGTATGTGTTGTGAGTGGCTCTTAGAGCAACAGCAACAGTGTTTGAATGCCTCCCTGAAATAGTACAATGAGGAAGCTGAATTTCTGGTGTGTGTTTTCTACCCTTCTAATAACTGGTATGTGGTGCTTGGATGCTTTGAATGCCCTCAACAGAATTAATTCTCTGAAGTAAACTCATGACCTGCATGGTTCTTTAACCATCAGTGTTTATAGCAGCAGCAGAACTCCAACAGGCATAAAAGCAAATGGCACAAACGGTGCTGCTGAAATAACGATTTGGCTGGACAGGATTATTTTCTGTGATGTTTTCTTTCAGTGGGCCAAGCTCTGTGCAGATGGAGAATGACAACAAAGCAGTAGCAACTGTGACTGGTCTTCAGGTTGGTACCTATCGCTTCAGGCTGACCGTGAAAGACCAACAGGGCTTAAGCAGTGCCTCTGTGCTGTCTGTTACTGTGAAGGAAGGTAAGCCTTGTTCCTCCTGCTTAGACTATGGTAGGCAATTTACCAGTTAATTCAGTCATTGACAGACTGTAAAGGAAATTGGAACAGAAAGGGATAATGTGCTAGGTGTCAGATTTCAAGGGTATTTAAGAAAAGCTACTACTACTTTGGAATAAAGTAAATATTGTAACTGTCAGAAGTAGTTTCACTTACTGAAAGCTTTTAAAAAAAATATATGCAGAATTAGTTGCAATAAAAATGCTCCAAAATACTGGTTTTGATGATAGTGTGTCTGCTTCATGAAGAGGATAAATTTTTATTTTATTCTCAAAGTTAAGCTTTGAGCAGGAAGGCAGTTTCACTGTGAGCTTTAAGTAACACCCAAGAAATGAGATCTCAGAGAATACCAATTTCCACTTAAAGCTTAACATTAAAACACCTGCATTTATTTGGTTTTTTTCATACAGAGAAACAGTTTCTATGGTGTTTTTAGTTTCTTTTTTTTTTCCCCTGATGTGCATGTTGTAGAACATCCTTTAGGATAGTAACACCTATTGTGCAAGTTAAGAGGTACTGTCAGGTATTCATGACAGATGTCACAGCTTTGACTTTATGCTGCATCCTCAAGTCTGCAGGTGGTGATAATCCAACCACCTTTTGCCTCGTTTTGTTCCCTAAGGAGTGATTTTAGCAATCTCTGTGGGCCTATGCCTTCTTTTAAAAGAAGATGGCGTAATACACTTCAGATGTTGTTTGGTCCAGAGTTTAGCTTTCTGTTTCAAACCTTAGGTTTTGAGGGGAAAGGTGCACTTTGGCTTGGCAGCTATGCTACCTGTGTCATTTATGGTAGTAGAGTTGAATTTTGGGTGTTAATTTGTAAAAAAACAGTGCATACTTCTTTGGTTTTTGCTTGGTATTAACTGCAGAACAAATGGATCTTAGTGAAGAAGCTGGACTCAGCTTTGCATTATTGGTTGAAATGTTCCGGAGTTTGTTAGGTGTTGAGCCAGAAACACAGGGCAACAACTCTGCCCAAATGTGTCATGGCCACATTCATGCTGTGAGGTGTAGCCACAGTGTGTGCTGATTACAGTCATAGATTCTATATGCTTCAGTAGCCAAGTTTAATCAGCTGCTTTATTTGGAAAAGATGAGAAGATTGCTTTTATCACAGGGAACTTTACACTGTTCTATAGAATAGATTTACAGTCAGTGCCCTAGAGATGTGCCTAAAGTTGAAATATTTCTGTCCAACCTAACATTCACACCAGCGAGGTATCACGGCTCACTGTATTCGCTTAGTCTCATGGCTTCCTGGAGCTCTGTCTTATCAGCTGTGTTCTAATCAGAAGTCAATGATGTCTGGTTTCTGGAAAGAGAATGTTTGTGTGTGTTTGGTATTTTTTTGGCTGTACTCCCAAAGCATGCCTTAATTTCACCTCTAGCAGTAAGCAAAAAGCATTTGGGAACTGGGTTTACTCTAAGTTTCCTGAATAGATTTTGCCTAAATGCAGGTATTGTGAAGATGCAAGACATTACTCAAGCTTCTATTGGGTAATAAGTGATTCTCAAGATGACAAGAGCCCAGCATGGTGACCTCATGCTGGGCTGTGTGGGCTGTGTTTCTAAGTAGACAGAAAATCTCTTTGTTTGACTGAGAGGATCTGACACAGAAGTTATTTTGAGACTGTAAATAGAGTACCCTACAATGCTTTTTGAAAAAGAGCTTTTTTGAATGGTACCCCTTTTATTGGTATTCTCCTCGTGTGGCAGCTCTGCTTTTGTCAGGTTGCAATAATCACAGAGCCAAATTCTATATACCCACTCATCCTTCACTGTACCTTTGACACAAGATTCTGTTGTTACTGCCTGTAATCACCAGGTAAAGAATTGCAGTGTGGGTGTATTGGCAATGGCATGTCACATTTTGCATGTTTTGAAAGCAAATCCTTCTCCTCCACTATTTTTATGGCTAGAAAACAACAGTCCACCCCGGGCGCATGCTGGTGGGAAGCATGTTCTAGTGCTTCCAAATAACTCTGTTACCTTGGATGGCTCAAGGTCTGCTGATGACCAGGGGATTGTCTCATATTTGTGGATTCGGGATGGTCAAAGCCCAGCAGCTGGGGTAAGTTTCTTGAAGGTTGTAACCGGAGTCAAAATCAGCTCTTGTTATGAATGTAGCATCACTGCAGCAGGGCAAGCGGGTATAATCCATAAGATGCTCCGAGGCAAGCTGTCTCCTGGTTTGTCTCCCCCACAGTTTCTAATACTATGGTTCACAGAATCATAGGGGTTGGAAGGGACCTGGAGAGATCATCGGGTCCAACCCCCCTGCCAAAGCAGGCTCCCTAGGTCATATTGCACAGGTGGGTGTCCAGATGGGTCTTGAATATCTCCAGAGATGGAGACTCCACAACTTCCCTGGGCAGCCTATTCCAGTGCTTAGTCACCCTCACAGTGTAAAAGTTCTTCCCCATGTTGGTGAGGAACTTTCTATAACTTGCAGCCATTGGCCCTTGTCCTGTCTCCACAGACCAAAGGGGCTTGTGACATTTTCAGTACAGCTGTAGAATATGCTAGCTAAGTGGACAGCAGTATTGTGGACCTTGTTGTGAAAGGCTTGAGACAGAAGAATGAAGTTGTGACTCTTTACAAGTAATTGGTGATTGTACCACACTAATATGTTTGAGCAAAAATTCATCTGAAATCCAGATATTCCAAAGGAGGAAGGCAAGGAGCAGGAAGTGCTGATAAAGATTCGTGTTTAGTACCAGACAAGGCAGAGTGTGCAGTTTAAGATAAGTGGTGTTTGGTGCTAGATATGTAGATAACTTGCCTGGCAGTCCACAGTGGATAGCCTGGATCATTAGGGCAATGGAGCCTGCTCTCCAAGTGAGGGCAGATAGCAGATAGCATGATAAACTGAAGTTTATGATTCTGTGAGCTCCCAGTTTCAAGTTTCCATTGCTCTGCTATAAACTGTGGTAGGCCACATTTGTCCCCAAAATCAAAGCAAGAACTCACGCTCATATCGGATACCTAACTCAAATAGCCACATCAGCAACTTTCTCTAAAGGTATAATTACAGAATCACAGAATAGTCGGGGTTGGAAGGGACCTCTGGATATCATCCAGTCCAAACCCTCTGAAGGTTTCCAGACGGGTTTTGACTATCTCCAGACAAGGAGACACTACAACCTCTCTGGGCAGCCTGCCCCAGTGCCCTGTTGCCCTCACAGGGCAGAAGTTTTTCCTCATATTGAGACAGAACTTCTCGTGTCCCAGTTTGTGCCTGTGGCCCCTTGTCCTATCACTGGCCACCTCTGAAAAGAGCCTGGTCTTGTTCTTTGGATACTTACAAGCGTTAAGATCTCATCTCTCTTCTCCAGGCTAAACAGGCCCATCTCTCTCAGCCTTTCCTCATAAGAGAAATGCTCTAGTCCCCTAAATGATCATCCCAGGACTTTTTTTTTTTCTTTCTTCTTCTTCCCCCATTCCCAGGATGTGATCCATGGCTCAGACCACGAGGCAGTACTACAGCTAACTAATCTGGTGGAAGGAACCTATACTTTTCACTTGAAAGTGACAGATGCCAAAGGAGACTCAGATATTGATTCCGCGACTGTTGAAGTGCGGCCTGGTATGACAATTAAAAGGTCATCGATACGTTGTGAATACATCATCTTTGTTCTCCTTTTCACTCAAGTATTTCAATGTTGACAAGATTCTCTGAAGTTAAAACACAAAGCAAACAGGTCTCTCTCTTCATACCTTCTTGTTTTCTCAGTAGGCCTGAGTGCATTAGAAAATGATGTGACAGGATTCTTAACTACCAATTGCACCATTGCCTTACTGGAAGTCTAAATAAATAAGTCATATTTCCTAGTTAATAATTTTCATTAATTTCTTGTTCATTGTAGGTTTTTGTTTCGTTTTTCTGGTGGTTATTTTGGCCAGGGGAGAGAGATGGGAGCTGAGCATTGAGTTTAGGTCCAAATGCTACACTTGTGTGTTTGAAAGTTGAAAGTGTGGGTTTTATGCTTGTTTTCCTCTTTTCATCCTGAAGGACAAAAACAAGCCTCAAAGAATTTCAGGGTTTCTTCAATTGTCGTTTCATAGTTTGATGTTGCTCATACATAGATTTATTTTCAAATGCCAATGGATGGCTATGTGATGGAAGTGTAAGTTGAGGTTTCCGGAAATTAGTCTGAAATCATGGGTCTGTCTAAGATTTCTTGTTTGTCTGGTTCCCAGGCAATGATTTTATTTCTGTTCCTCAATTCATTGTTGAATTTAGTCCAAATAATTGACTCAGGATTCTCACTGGATATCTGTGAAGCTTGTTTTGTTTGCAAGGCACTGTAGAAGTTCAAGTATTATTTAACAGAATCCTCAGTTTTGTGAAGGTAAACATATTTGGTATTTCTCAAATTGACCATTGTCATTTAGATTTGCTCACATCGTCTTGCATTACCATACAAGACCATCATTCCCTCCCTTTTCCTGGGTGATAGCCGGTAGTGGATAACTAGCAGGGAACTGAAGAACTAGATTCCCCTATTGCTTACCTGTGACCTTAAGATGGCAGCATTTACAGGGACAGAAGTTGCTGTTCAGCACAGAATTGTGTCAACACTGAATGGCAGCACACACTGAAGTGCTTTCTTTCAACCGATAAGCTGGGTTGCCCAGCTTATACCAGGTTTGTTTCAGATAGAATGGGAAAATATAGGCTAAGTACTTTCCTAAGAACTCAAAAGGGTTGGGTCCTAAGTAATATGGGTCTTACACAGGAAAGTATAGTATTAATAAATACTTTTGACTCTGTTGCATGTTGTCTTCAGTTGGAACTGAAGTATTTGGCAGGCTCTGAAAGAAAGGCATGTTCTTCTGTCAGATCCCAGAAGGAGTGGTCTGGTGGAGCTGATTTTGCAAGTTGGAGTGGGACAGCTGAGTGAACAGCAAAAGGACACCCTGGTGAGACAGCTAGCTGTATTGTTGAACGTTTTGGATTCAGATATCAAAGTTCAGAAGATACAAGCCTACTCAGATATAAGGTACAAAGATACCCTACTGTGCCAGGAAGATTCATGGTTTTCATTTACTTTTTTGCAGCTCATAACTAGTTGCAAAGTAATCATTTCTAAGACAACAAAAAAGCCTGCTATAGCTCTTAATGGTATATACTTTAAAAGGTGATTTTCTTCTGCTATGGTAGAAAATTGATGAAGCAAACTCTCTGGAGGCTCAAAACTCAAGTGGTTTGTTTAGGAAAAAGAAAATTCTCTGCATATTATTCCTTTAAATAAAACACTTGCATATATTTTGGCATTTTTATTCCAGGCAGCACTGTTTTTCCCAAATGCTGGCTGTGTTGACAATCAAGGAGGGAATTGTGTTTCCTGTTGCCCTCACTGTTCTAGGAAACTGAGAAGCCAGAGAACTGCTGGTGCTCCCAGCCTAGAATGAATCCCATGGCATTTTGGATGGAGCTGACTACTCCATGGACAGAGCTCCCCAGTCTTTATCAGTGGTGACACTTGCTTTCCAGAAAAAAACAAAAACCCAAAGTCTGTAAACTGAATGTCTGACAAATGAACACTTCCTGAGATCATGGGTGACCTTAGCTGTTCTTTCTGCAGCACGGCGGTTGTGTTCTACGTGCAGAACGGGCATCCTTCCAAGGTGATCAAGGCATCAGATGTCTCACGAACTCTGCATGTGCAGCTTTTGAAAGAGAAGGCTGACTTCCTACTCTTTAAAGTCCTGCGGGTTGACACGGCTGGTATGTTTTGGATTGTGCTTGCTCCTCTTGGAACGTTGCAGGCATTTGGCTAATGTGGCAACCTGGACACAGTGCATGAAGGCTTTCTGTCTGCCATCTGGTGTCTGGGCTATGATGTAGCTATCCAAAAGATTATGTTGAAGACAGTACTTAAAATGCTTCATCATTTCAAGTAGTCAGGTGCTGGTTACTTTTTTTAAAAAAGGCATCATCTGCAACAGCAGGCAAAACCACATCTTAATCTGGTCTGGATCAGGAAGCCCTAGTGGGGATAAAGATACCCCACTCATGCCATCTTTTGTGGGAAGATGGGGAATACTTCTTACAGCCATAATATAGAATGTTTCGTGTCCCTGGTTCCTTCAAGGCTTTTAGTGTTCAGTAATAGGTTTGTAATGTAGTTTGGTTGTGTCTGTCAGTACCAGGCAAAATGCTCAGGTGATCACTGTTATAACCTAGTCTTCTAATATTTGCAATGTAGCCAGGCCACTGGGGTTTCTTATAAGGAACCTTTTCTTTCCCCACGAAGATGCTTCAACTTCTAAGCCAGTATTAAACTTCACTAATAATGCAAACCCTTTAGGATAGTATTAAGATATCATTAATCATATAAAATGATGACCTAATGATCCACGTGCAAAGAGAGTGAGCAAGCTCTGGCAATAAAATAGTCATAGTAAATTCTGTCCTCCTTCACCTTGTGGAAAAGGACTGTTCTACTGGATATGTACTTGGATTACTGAAATGTGTAGGTGGCACTTGCAAGTATGTAGTAACATTTTCCTTGGCATAGCAAATCTGGCACTCTAAGTTTCAAGGGGAATAATTTATTTTAGTCTGGTGTGACACATTGATCTAGCAGTTAGCTACTACTATAAAAGTATGAGGCACGTAAATGTTCTGGCCTCAGATGCTGTAATCCAGTTTTGAAATAGTGACATACACTCTATCAGCGTGGTGCCTGTCTTGTAGTACCTGAGAATGCTGATATTTCTCGGCTCTCAAGTACTTCAGAGGATCTTAAAATAGGTCATAAAGAAAGGAGTAGGTCCAAATTCCACAACTTCAAATCATCTTTATTTCTGGTTAGAATAAACTGCTGTTGACTTGCATATAATTCTAATATTGCATGTATAAGATATATTCTTATCTTTCTTTTCACAGCTGGCAGACTGCTGATCAGTAAACCTATTTAATGCCTAGCACGAAAGGCAAAGAAAATTTAAAAACAATACCAGAATGTTTGAACTTAGATGCTTTACCACCAATCTAGTCTCACAGTAAGAGGGTACATTAAAATTTGTCCATTCACACAACTGACCCTATGTTTGGCTTTGTTCTTTAGCCTGTCTTTTAAAATGCTCTGGGCATGGACACTGTGACCCCATAACAAAGCGCTGCATTTGCTACCAGCTGTGGATGGAAAACTTGATTCACCGTTATCTAACTGATGGAGAAAGTAATTGTGGTGAGTTTTGGGTGTTCTGGGATGTATTTTGAGAATAACTTGTCATCCTGTGAAACTGCTGATTATTTGGTGTCAGAATGGGAGCTACTTAGGAGGAAGATGCTCTCCTTATTTTCCAGACTAGCAATACCTTTCTATAGAAAGATATTTATCATAGAATCATAAAATTGTAGAATGGTTAGGGTTGTCAGGGACCTTAAAGATCATAAAATTCCAACCCCCCTGCTACAGGCAGGGACACCTCTCACTAGACCGAGATGCTCAAGGCCCCATCCAACCCAGCATCAAACACCTTCAGGGAGGCGCCAGCTACCACATCCCTGGGTAACTTGTTCCAGTGCCTTACCACCCTTGCAGTAAAGAATTTCTTCCTAATATCCAATCTGAATCTACCCCCTTCCAATTTAAAACCATTGTCCCTTGTCCTATCATTACATGCCCTTCGAAAAAGTCCCTCCCCTGCTGTCCTGTAGGCCCATTCAGGTACTGGAAGGCTGCTATAAAATTTCCTAGGAGCCTTCTCTTCTCCAGGCTGAACAAGCCCAACTCTCTCAGCGTGTCTTCATAGGAGAGGTGCTTCAGCCCTCTGATTATCCTTGTGGCCCTCCTCTGGACCTGTTCCAACAGTTCCATGTCCTTCTTCTGTTGGGGACTCCAGAACTGGACACAGTACTCCAGTTAGGGTCTCACGNCTTCCCCAGCTTCTCCATGTCCCTCTGGATGACATCCTGTCCTTCTGGCGTGGCAGCTGCACCAACAGCACCATCTCCAAACTCACTGAGGGTGCACTCAACCACATTGTCAATGTCATGGATGAAGATATTAAATAATACTGGTCCCAGTACAGACCCCTGAGGGACACCACTTGTCACAGATCTCCATCTGGACATTGAGCCTTTGACAACTACTCTCTGGATGCAACCATCGCACCAATTTCTTATCCACCGAACAGTCCACCCATCAAATCCGTATCTCCAATTTAGAGAGAAGGATGCTGGGGGAGACTCTGTCAAAGGCTTTACAGAAGTCCATGTGGATTACATCCATCACCCTTCCTGTGTCCACCAAAGCGGTCATCCCATCATAGAAAGCTACCTGGTTGGTCAGGCAGGATCTGCCCTTGGTAAAGCCATGCTGACTGTCTCAAATGACCTCCCTACCTTCCATGTGACTCAGCATAGCTTCTAGGAGGATCTGTTCCATAATCTTCCCAGGCACAGAAGGTGAAGCTGACAGGTCGATAGTTGGCTAGGTCATCCTTTTTAACATTTTTTAAATGGGCACAACATTGCGCTTCTTCCAGTCACCAGGGACTTCCCCTGACCACCATGACTTTTCATATATGATGGAAGGTGCTTGACAACTACATCAGCCAATTCCCTGAGAACTCTGGGATGCGCCTCATTGGGTCCCATAGACTTGTATATGTTCAGAGTTCTTCAGGAGGTCACAAACCTGATCTTCTCCTACAGTTGGAGGGGCTTTACCCCCTTGAGCCCCATCTTGCTGCCTACTGACCCAGGAGGGGCGAGGAGAGTTGTTGCTAGTGAAGACTGAAGCAAAGAAGTTGTTGAATACCTCAGCCTTCTCCTTGTCTGTTAATACAAGGCCACCATTTTTGTTCATCATGGTGGGTACGCTTTCTTTCACCTTCCTTTTCTGGCTGACTTACCTGTAGCAGGCCACCTTGTTGCTCTTTGCATCCCTTGCCAAGTTCAGCTCCAGCTGTGCCTTGGCCTTCCTGACCCCATCCCTACACGACCGGGCAGACTCCCTACATTCTTCCCAGGTTGCCTGTCCCTGCTCACACTGCCTGTGCAGTTAGCTCTTACTCTTTAGTTTGACCAGCAGGTCTTGACTCAACTATGCTGGTCCCTTCCCTTCCTTGCCTGATTTCCTACATGTGGGAACTGAGAGGTCTTGTGCCTTACGGAAAGCATCTTTAAACATCTGCCAGCTCTGTTCTGCTCCCTCATCCCTAAGGACCATTTCCCAAGGGGTACTACTGATTAGCTCCCTGAAGAGCTGAAAGTTTGCTTTACTAAAACTGAGTGTCCTAACTACACTCCTCAGCTGTCCCATACCCCTCCGGGCATTGAACTCTACCAGTGCGTGATCGCTGCAGCCCAGGCTGCTGCCAATCTTGATGTCACTCACAAGCTCACACACACTGGCGACTACCAGGCCTAGTATTGCATCCCCTCGAGTAGGGGTGTCTATTACCTTGGGCTAAGAAGTTCTCTTCTAATGTTCTTTGAATAACATCTGGAAATTATAATGTTATAATATTAAAATGTTAAATTAAGACTTTGTCATGGGAGAGAGATCTTGCAACAATCTGGTGCCAGTGAGAAGGGTTGTTGAATAGCATGGGCATTGCAAAGCTCTTTGAGTAGCATTCTTCAGATTGTTACAAAGCTGAAAAAGAGACAACAACTTAGATTCTCTAAGTGGAAAATTGATACTTGTGCACTGGAAGTATGGTCTAACATAAGAAAAGAAAACATCAGTGTCCTGGACTAATTAATACAGTCACCTTTAAAACCTCAGCTTTTTAGCAGGATTAGTTTCACTGTTTCTTTCAGTTTGCCTGTTGCACCTGAGAAATGTAATTTAGTTTCACCAGCTTAATCATATCTATGTTCTGTGCCACACCTAATATATGAACTAAACCTCTCTATTTCAAATATTTAATAGCTTTCATTTAACTAAATTGATCTCCTATTTAAGTCAATCTAAAGCTCAACTCATAGTATTGTGCAGACATGGAGACATTTTCTGAGCAAGCACTAGTCTTCAAGTAAATGTATAGACACTTAAAAGGAGGTTGCTGCAAGCAATTAAGTAATCATGGGCCATGTGTGTGTCTGTTAGTGAGTGAAAATTAACTGATCAACCAAAACAGGACAGTAGGTTCTAAGCCTGAGTCTGGGACCTCCTGCAGCCCTGCCCTAATGCTGTGTTGTTCCGGAACATAATAAGTAACAATGAAGTAGTGTTAGACTTTACATGCTTGCACATCTCTCTGTATCCTCCTCATGTTTTCCTAGATTTACAAATGGAAGTGTGCAGGTAGAAAGATCTGTCTCTAGTCAGCTGTCTTTGAAAGCACTGCTAAAATGCCAGACCAGAGCACACCCATGTGGGTTCAGTTAGAGAATGACAACTGAGGTGCTAACACCATGCCCACTGGCTTTCAGTTCCCACACAGGCTTTGGGTATCTAGGGCTGGTAAAAGATGTTGGAGTGTAAGAAAATTTTCAAACATGCACATTCAATATGGAAGTCTAAGAATTGTTAGGGATTCTTTTGAGAATATGAAGGTGCTAAGTTTTCCTAAGATCCTGTTGCCATTCCTCAGGATTAGTTATTTTAATAGAGTTGTATTAGAAATTATCCTATTCATATGACTTTACAAAACACTGTTGTGTTTCTTTTTTCAGAGTGGAGTATCCTCTATGTGACTGTATCTGTTTTTATTTTGATTGTGGTCATGGTAGGGCTTGCCTGGTTCTGCATCTGCTGCTGCAAAAGGTATGAGATTTGCTTTTCTTTTCAATGGGTTATATGCAAAAACTGCAGACAATTGCCACATTTTAGTCCAGCCCTTAGCACTAAACCACTGAACTATTTTCAGCCATGTGAGGAGCTTCCTGTAGCTATTTCTGTATAGACAGGCTTTCATTGGGAAAAGGGAAAAATATTTATTTGTGACTCTGTGCTCTTCTGTATTTTGGAAAAACAGATTTATTTTTTTTTTTTAGTTGACATGGTGGTGTTGGACTGATGGTTGACTTGATCTTAGAGACCTTTTCCAACCTTAAAGATTCCACCTATTCTGTTGTAAAAGCCAATATTAGAGAATCCTTCATATTAAGAAATAATTTCTGTTAAAATGCTGAGTATGTACTGCAGATCTCCCTGGTCTCCCACTGAGTTGTCCAGGTACTGCATGCTAAGAAAAGAGGTGTAGTCTGAAGGTCACCAATGTGGGAGTGTTCTGGGCCATGGGCATGGACCTGCTCCCAACCAGGTGTCTCCCTTGGACAGGAAGAGTGGACATATGGGTACATCTGACTGGCAGGCAAGGAGATCTCCGTTACATAGACTTCTTCTGCTCCTTTTCTTAAGGAGTTTTGCTGCTAATATATGTTGTTTCCTCCTCTGCCTCCCCACCCTTACCCCCCAGATGTTTCCAGCCAGCTGTTAAGTTCTTTCAAGTGACAAGTCCCTGCAAGTTCTGTCACTAGAACAAGTGATTTTGCTGCTGTTCAAAAAGCCCTGCATATAGACAGCTTGTCTAGGTGTTAGCAAAAAATGAAAAGCTGTCAAAATCTCTCTGGATTTTCAACTTTTTCTAGGGTGTCTTTGTAGTACGTAAAGAGTGCTGTTTTAAATGCACAGGAGTTTATACTGTTTTCCTTTCAACCATAGTTGAAGGAGCAGTGCTGCAGAAAGATTTCGTAGTAGAAAGATTTAGAGAGAAGGGTGTCCCAGTCTCCCCTTCCAGAAAGGGATATTTTGTAGAGTTCAGCTGCTTCTGTCATTTGCCCTCATGTGGCTTGTGCCAGAGAGTGAGGGCTGGTTGATAGATACATGTGAAAAAGGAGGGAAATGTTGCACAGGACAGACTGGCAAGAAATGCCCCATGCTTTGTGGAAACTACATGTAAAAGATACACTGTAGTCCAAGATTTGGCTGGAGTTTTGGAGGTTTAAAGCCTTTGTTGAGTTGCCAAGTCCATTTTTCCAGAAGACTCTAGAGGGGAGGCTGAGTGGCTGGCTCTTGCTTTAGTTGTAGACTGAGCATTAGGCAGCTTCTCCACTGTAAACTGTGCAGTCTGGGTTACAATGCTTCTCCAGACATTGTCAGCCAATCCTTGCCTTGTCAAAGGGCACACCTCACCCACCCCTCTCCAAAGTTATAAGAAAGAGGGACAGAAAAATGCCTGAGGTGTGACAGCATCTTCTAGGAGGTGCCCCCATGGTTTCATGCATGAATTGCCCTTATTTGTACCCTGAAAGCTTTTATTTGTTTCTTCTTGATCCAGTACAGCAAATAGTTCTGTGCTCCTCTAGCTCCAGGACTTACCCCTCTGTATTAATGAGCAGATGAGTAACTCCTGAAATAGCTGAATTTTAATGTAGAGATGATGGTGCTTGCAGCATTCTGGAAGTAGATGCTGGGATAGGATGTACCTGAAGAAAGAACAGGTGTGGACTTGCCTAATGCCCAGCAGGACGTTATCCTTTCATGTATCTGAGCGAGCCAGTCCATTTTTGTCAGGTCTTCTCTGTAAGAATAACCAGACAAGCACCACTTCAAGTCTCTCAGTTAAAAAGAAAGGAGGGAGGTGGGGGGATAAGACACAGACAAACCAATATTTACTGAAATTTTATTTGGAAACAAATGCGTCTATATCTATCTTGTGTTTAGATACTGTGTTGAAATTGTACAAACTGAACCCCTGGGGCCTAGGAAAGCAATTCAGTCTTTCTTGCTTTCTTGATCTTTATATATCAGAGAGAAAATAAATTATCCCCTCTATGGTCCAGATTGTACAGCTGCTTTGTACATGTATAAACTGAAACAGCTATTTTTAAGTGGAGGTGAGAAAGTGCAATGAGGTTGTGTATGTTGGGGTACATAGTTACACGTATTAAAAGGGAGATGGAGCCAATTCGTGTATGGGAACTGAATGTCTCTGTGGTAACTTTCTTTTTAGCAGAAAGAGGACAAAGATAAGAAAGAAAACAAAATATACCATCTTGGATAACATAGATGAGCAGGAGAGAATGGAG
Organism: Zapornia atra; assembly: GCA_013400835.1. NCBI lineage: Eukaryota > Metazoa > Chordata > Aves > Gruiformes > Rallidae > Zapornia > Zapornia atra. The sequence goes on along the minus strand of VZTU01000032.1, from coordinate 2,982 downwards.
CTACGACCCAAATATGGTAAGATGGAGCTAAAATCCATATCTTAGGAGGGATCTTGTCTATCAAGCTTATGGTCAATGTATTTGAATTGGCACCTGCAGTCAGGAGGAACCCAGAAGCTCGCCTACAATTTGGAGAATGAGAGAAGCAAGCATAGACAGTGAAATGGTTGGGGGAAGAATCACTTTCATTTTCTTCCATGAGGCCTTGGGCTCAGCCACTGCTCCGAGCTTCTTCAATATTCTTAATTTAGAACATCTGGTTGTCCCACAGACTGCCTTCTTGTAACCCCTCCTCCCCTGCACACACTTAAAGTTGGAGCTGGTTTTATTGCTGGGCCATAAAGGTCCTGTCCGTGACCTTTTACTGCAACTTGTGTTAATAAGATAGACAGACTAGTTTCCAGAGTCAAGCTATTACCAGTACATTAACTAATCTACTAGGATCATCTGATTGTTTTGAATTTGAACCCATATGCTCACACTTCAGACCCATAAACTGGTAGGCATACAGGGTAGTCAGGAGAGTATCTGCCTAACAGTACATGATACCTCCTAGGCCAGTTGTATTGGTGGTGGCCATGGTGCACACTGTTAGGCTGGATTGCAGGCAATGTTTTCGCTTTCATACCACAGCAGAGGATAGAGGATGGTTAGTTAAAACCTGAAACTTTTCTAATGAGCTTGTTTTGTGGTTTTACTGTCAGGTATCAAGCACAGAAGTACAGAACACAACTCCAGTCTGATGGTCTCGGAGTCAGAGTTTGACAGTGATCAGGACACTATCTTCAGCAGAGAAAAGATTGAAAGAGAGAATCCTAAAACCCTCATGAATGGATCCATCAGAAATGGAGTTTCCTTCAACTACAGCTCCAAAGACAGATAACTGAATGAGGGTAAAAGCACAGAACATGCTGGTCCAACACATCTGAAACAAGTTGGCCCATCTTTGTTTTTCCAGAACTGTAAACTTCCTAAAATATCAACTAATTGCAGATAAAAGGGTAAATTTCTAGCACAGTTAGGGGAGAGAAAGATGAAGAATTAGATGGTCAGCTAACTCCTCTTGTCACCCTGATAGGAACAAAGAAAAGCACATCTTATTTCTTGCATGTTCCATGCTGAATGTCTGTCAGAACTTCAGAAGGCCTTTTTTCCTGTATTGCTGCTATGAAACTAGCCAGGGCTGTTACGCTGCTCACAATGGTAACTGACATGCACACAGCCTCGCGTCCTCTGCTTCTGCCTCTTCTCAGAGAAGCAGTCAGATTATGAAGCTGACCTAAAACAGCAAAAGCCAATCTGGATTAATTCCCTCAGAACCATACAGAGCAGTATATGACCACAGGCTCCATCTTCATTTTCAGTTTAGGTTGGGAACACAGACTGAGCATTTTCAGTGCATTTCAGTCTCTGTTTAGTCATTTCCTTTTCTGGGGTACCACTTGTCAGGTGGAGATGTCTTTGTTTTCAGAGGAAGTTTATAGCTATAAAGATGTGGTACCTGTGTGTCCTGCAGGATGCAGTGTTCCCTATATTCATGTAGGAAATACAGTGCCTGCAGGGAAGTGCAGCCTTAGGTCCTTCTGTAATGATGAAGGTGCTTTGGCTGTCTGAAGTCTGCTGTGTCCAGTCAGGAAGCAGTAGCAGAAAGGAAGGAAGGACTCAATATGGAGTGCCTTCAGAAGTATTTTGAGCATCCCAAATAACCTTTTGCTTGGAGAGCACTTTTAAGGAGCTCTGGACCTTAAAGACTAAACCCTCAGCTGAGAGGGGCTTTGATCTGTCAGGCTAGGTGTCCATTAAAGAATGTGCCAGCTATTTGCGTAGTGCAATGTTCCTGGCAAAGTACCTGGTGTGGAGCAGGGAGTGAAACACCTTACCTTCCTTGACATGGGAATGGTACTGAAGAAGGTTTTAGCTTGTCCATGTTTCCTTTGTGGCTGTTCAGTGACTGGAAGATGCACTAGCCCAAAGAGGTCCCTTTAGGTGTTTGGGAAGGGCAGGCGTGCTGGGGTTCTGATGTTCTTGCTGGCAGTTTCTTTACAGTGTCCTTGTTAGGCTTTAAAACCATGCCACCAATCCTGTTCTTGGAACCCCAAAATGAAGGACTGGCTCTTACAAATAAGCCTCACTTGTGGGGGCATTCCAGTCAGCAGTACCAGTGGCCATGACATCAGCCTTTCCTGGGGGTCCTTTACTGACAAGCTGGAATCTTTGGCTGAACCAGAAGTGTGATGTGTTCGGAGGTGGAAAACATTCCCCTGGGAGCATTTTGGATAGGTGTTTAACTTTTTTTTTTAATCTGGTGGTGGAGAATCCATTAACAAAGAAGGGTGGAGCAGTGTAGAAATTAAGGGAGGCAGATAATAATGGTCAGGGAGCGGATGTAGCCCACCTTCATCATGAGGAATAATTTGGTGGAGAATTTTTGGTGGATAGCTGTTGCAGGGGGAAGTTGTAGGGGGTCCACGGGAGGCTGACGGGACGTGGCCGGGGGCCTGCGGGAGGCTGCCAAGGTGTTACCGAGAGACCGCAGGGGGGCCGCCAGATTAAACAACAAAGTCCTTGACGACAAGAGTGCTAGAAGCATAGCCCCTTTATTGCTGCAGCCACACACCTCCACACCCTGCACCAGGCCTTTTCCAAAATAAGCCAGCCACCTAATTGGTTACACAGTGCAGCACATGAGTTCCCCTTCAAGGGCCACTGGCCAGCCATGGGTCAGCACACGATGTCCAGCTCTTCCAGGAATGCCATCCCATCTGGCCTCCCATCCGCTTCCTTCTTTGCTTGAAGTTTTACTTTCTCTTCATACAGCCCTGAGGCCTCTTGTTCCCAGGCCTGCAGCTAGGATTGCTTTGCCACTGCTGCAGAGAAGCTGCTGCATCCCATCACCCCTCTACATCTCCTCCTCTTTTCCTGTTCCCAACCCACCTTTATACAATAGCTTTGATTAATAGCTTAACGAGCCCCATTAGTTCA
>VZTU01000030.1:73289-93094 GCA_013400835.1 Zapornia atra | reverse complement strand
GAGAGCACTTCCCCAAACAAAGATGAATGCAGTTCAGCTGTGTTTCTCTCTGTCCCTGTAAAACCCAGTTGTGTAAGCTAGAGGAAGGGAAGCAGCTGTATGAGCTGCAAAGCAATTTGAGATGTGGTTATTAAAAGATGAACTGTTGCTTTTTTCCCATAAATGAGAATTCACTGGTAGTATTAATAACCTTCAGACACAAATGAAACAAATCTTTAATTAGCATGTAGGATTTGTGAAGGCTGGTTTGATGGCATGACATATCTGCATGACATAAGAAGTGATTCAGGTTTAAAGTTAACATCTTAAATCTACTTTTTCTGACTGAGGACGTAGAAAGACTTGGGAAATTTGAAACTAAAAAAATTTAGATTCAATGATGGGAGAGGTTCATTAACAAGGCAGAGAGATAGTTTAAGTACACTGGCTTAATACTAGTGTGCTTTGTCAAAGCCAAAGCTGGTCAACTCAATCTCTTTCAGAGATATGAAAACAAGACTTGTGTGTATAATACAAGTGGACTGAAGTATACTTGACTTCAGCAAGATATTTGATGAGATTCCACAAAACAGTTTGGAGGAGAAAGTAGAAGAATACAAATTAGCCTATGGTCTTGAAGACAGAGAAGTTGTAAAAGGAAACCACAAAGCAAAACCCCACAGAACAAAATCCTAAAACATCCCTTCTTACAGAGAAGAAGTATTTTCAAGTTCAGAACTTGGATTTCACATTGAGAAGGATGTAAATTAAGACAAACCATTTGTCAAATTCTACATTTTGCAAAATGAACCTAGTATCAGTGCTTTAAAGCTGTGTAACACATTGATTTCTGAAGATCAATGCACTTGACAGAAAGCTATATTCTTTTTTTCAAAGATAAAACCAAGTGCATCAATCTAAATAGTTTTTCAGTGAGGCTACATGGTCCGTTTGTTATAGTAGAGTTCTGTGCCAACAAAGATCTATGATTTTTAATTCTAGCTTCTCTGAAGCTAATCAGTGATTTGCCATTGAGTGCAGCAAAACCAGAATATCTTCCAAATATCCTGTGACCGCTTGCATAAGCCATTAAAAATCCCAATTCCTCAATAAATAGAACTTCTGAAAAGGGTAGCATGAGTATTAACTAAAAAACAATTAAAGCACAGATAACAACTAAAAGAAAAATTGTTCAATGTGCATATATGTTGACAAGCCTTAATCACATACAGGATAGACCTATTGGAGTGCTTAGAGAATTATTTCTGAGATCAGGGGCTCCCCTGTACAATGCCTGTGTGATCTGATCCTAGAATAGCTTCAGATAAGGAAAAGGAATTGGTGAACCTCCTGTTGCTGGAACTGTTCTACCTGGTCTAAAGACACTGGTAAACGTAGAATTGGGACTGAGTCAGATTAAAATTAATTTGCTTCAGAACAATGGAAAAGATTTTTATACTTCCTGTGCTCTACTGAATCTTAAAATGGCTATTTCGCCTGTAAGGCTGCTCAGAAAATAGATGCTTTTTTTATTATTATTATTGCTTCTATAATGGGAAAAATTTGGGGTTAGCTCTCTCCTTATATTCAGGGGAAAAAGGACTGGTTTAGTTCAAATTTTCTTTAATTGCCCTTGGGTAGGAATCAGGAACAGAACATTGCTAACAAGAAGAGGAAATATTCAGAAATGGAGAGAGCAGTGGCAGAGAGTTGCATTAGAGACTGTCATTCAGCCTTAACTGCAACAGCTGAGTGTCAGAGCCTTTCCACAGCTATGGCTATGGTTTGCCTTTATATTTTAAATTTAATATCCTTAAGTATGTACTGCACATTGATCTTTCATATACTCAGTGATTATGACTGGCCATTTCACTTCACTATTCTTTGTATAAGCGAGATGTAGCCAATTTAATAGCAGTTAAGAGAGATATAAGTATAAAAGAGGGCTTTTAGGGTTTTTTTCATTGATACAACATGATTTCAGCTACATATCTGGAGTACAAAGAAAAAAGAAAAGGTGCCAGCCACACTGTGTTGGATTGGAGGTTTGCATTGTACCAGTTGAGGACATGACATAAGTTTTTTAGATTTGAGCTGCATCAGGGGGTTTAGCACTGTGCACATGTTGCATCCAAACTAAAATTAGGGTCCACATCACACAGAAAACCATTTTTCTTCTTTACTGCACAAAAATAAAGATTATTCTAAATTACTATCACATTTGCTTAAAATTAATTTAGTCTTTAGCTTTGTGTTAATGAAGTTATATAAAAACTTGAGAGGAATATAGTCCCCTAAGAAAGAAACCCTTTGACGACTGATTTATTATTTGTCCTTTTTCCTTTATCTTCAAATTACTTTTTTATTTTTAATTAACTAACAGAAGGCAAAATTACTGAATATCAGCTACTGAAAATAGTCTGGATTCACCAGCCAGCTGATATTGCATAGCACCCTTTAGCCATGGGAATGGATTCTGAGGGCTGATGGTCAATGGGGAAAGCTTCATGGTATGAAATACAGGCAGATGTTATACAACTACATCCTGTGATTATCTATCACTCTACCGCTGGTGGCAAGAGAAAGAGAAAAGCAAGAAGGAACAAGGGTGAATAAGGAGAACAGGTATGAGGGTACCAACATGCTGGATTTGAACTCATTTGGAAATGATTTTTGATTTCCTTATAGCAGAGTGTTGAGTTAGACCAGAGCTCCAGTCTCTCAACACAAGGCTGGCTGGATTTAATTTCCCTGTGCCTGTCTGTCACACCCTGGCTGTCCAACAGTGAAATGAATAGTACAGTCCAGCAAAGTCACAGGAAAAATATCCTCAAAATGAAGATTTATCTATATACGGTCATTAAAACTGAAATTCAAATGACACACAAATATTCAGATGTCTTTACCCTTGATCAGAAAACCCTGCCTATTTATCAGGAGAATGATGTGCACTGACTACAGAAAGTCAATTTACTTTAAAAAAATTCCTTACAACAACCCCAGACTTTGTGCTTTCAGTTCACTTTCTGTCTCCAGAAAACACTGAATATATGTCTAAGCTTCATCCTTTTCAGCAGGAGAAAAGTGTGGATATAAATAACAGACACTGACTTGGGGAATTATAATCATGAGAGTGATGGTCTCAAAAAAAAGAAGTGGAATAATTTTGCATAGGGAAATTATTTTTAAACAGGAGATTTAAAATAATAGAAGGTCTTCCATTGGCAGTATTTTATTGCTGCTAAATGTATTGTGTATTTGTCAAAAGGAAGCAGATGCAGGGTAATGAGTTCCTTTCGGTCTCAGCCTCCTGCTGGCAATTTCTCTTTAAAAGGTTTTTATCCTTTCGTCAACAGCCAGTGCATAGGTGAGATGATTTTGTATATAATGTAAAATTCCGTTTTAGTTGCCTGATCCTCATTCCAGATAGCAAGCAATGAGGAGAATATGTGATTTTTGAAACAGGAAGGGAATGGGAAAAAGAAGGAAAAGGTAAGAAGGTGAGAAGTTAGGAAGGACTAAGAGGATGTGTATCATTTAGCCCTGGCCTCCACATGCTAATTATATGGCTAGGCAGGAGGCAAATGAAATCAGGTGCAGGAACTATACAGTATGACGTTAAAATTCTCTTCTTCCCACCTTCACTGTGGATGTGCTGTATTGCTCAGAAGGCAGCCTGAAAGCTGGGAAGGAGGAGATGGAAATTCCAGGGTGACTAAAATAAAAAGGCAGAGAATGATTGGGACCTAGAAAAATTCCATATGTCATTTTCTGGGTAAGCCTGGTTACAGAATATTATCGCTTTAAAAAAATCCATGCAAAACATATGTGGTGGTTAGATATCTAAATTCTCTCCCTAATGCATGTGAAGGAAAAATTTTTAAAAGTCAGATCCTTTGCTACAAGTTTTCAGATAATTACTACAGCACATTAAGAGGCAGATTTTCAAAGATGTGCTAAGAAATGTAGCCATATGACCTTTCTTTCAAGTCAGTAAGAATTGCTCAGTCTCCGTGCATTGCTTTGAAAATGCACCCACCTCCTCTTTGGGAGGTGGAAAGCCTTTTTTTTAATCCCTTCTTTGATAAGTTTTTTTAGTTCTTTAGGATCCTTTTCCCTTTCTGCTTTGTATTTCACAATTTATCCCCAAAAACCTATACTTGTTACAGAATTTTTAATATTTTCAACCATGTTTGCAGTATCCTTTCAGAGGGCTGTTACTGCTATTAGAGAATATTTGCTCTCTCCAGTCATGGTCACAAAGATTTTTGCCTGTGGGTTTTTTTTTTTCCTACTGCTAGCTTACAGGTATTAGTCATGCTTTGCTCCAAGGCAAATGTCTAAACTTATTCCTGAAATGACTATCCATACTGTTAGAATAATGCTGTTCATAAATTTTAATTTAATTGAGTTTGAATTGTTAAAGCTGTGTCAGCATTTTCATTACACACTACACAATATTTGAGCAACTACAAAAAAAAATTACCCCAAATACCATATTATAAAGTGTACAGTGGCATAAAAATAGTATGAAATTAAAACAATCTGCACCAACACAGAATTAATGAAATTTTATTCTCAGCTCTACTTTCCTTGAAACTCTTTTTGCAGCAAAAATGACACATTTCTCCCAGATTTTTAAGCCCACCTTCTAAAAAAGTCTTAGAGTGCTTTTTTGCTACTGTCCCTATCCATTGGAAAACGATGTTATAAAGGTATGGCAGTCATTTCCCTAGTCATAGAGAAGATAAAATCATACTGCCCCAATTATTCCCCTGAGCACACTACTGGTGAGGATATCTCCGTAACACAGGAAGCTGCAGACCTGACCAGTAGCAAGAACTTTTAGGGTTGAAAAATGATCAAACATTTGCCTGATTATTTTAAGGCTTCCGCTTCAACTTAATGTAAGGATATTTCGTCTTGCCATTTTAAGCCTCTAATTACAGTTACCATCCTTTGGCTTGGCATCTAAATCACAGCCTGATGAGACTTATTTTTATGCAAGGAGACATCATACAAGGAAAGGTCATGCTCTACGTAATTTCTGGCTTTGTTTTACTACTTCAGCCTATCATAATATGAAATGTTATCAAACTCTGGTCATAATTTTAGTTTTTTAAACATATTTAAGAGAATAATTAAGGCCAAATATCATGTTACCTAAATTAAAGGGAGAGAACATGAATCATTCCTTTCACTTCTGTCTCGGGAATCTAGGGCAACCATGATAAAAATCATAAAGGCAAAACACACTGCTCTTTATACAAAGGAAGAAAACCACCACATTTTTCAATGAAGGAGGAAAACCACCACATTTTTCAATACAAGTTACTTTAAATATTATTGTACTTTTGAAAAGGATCCCTCAGCTGCTTCTTGCAAAGACAAGAGATTAATGAGCATAGACCAGGAACCACACTTTCCTCTGCACGTTAAAGAAAAACTATTCTTTACAGTCTGAGGCCCTTGCTGAACCTAGACTAATTGAGGTGTAGTGGAAACTAAGTATTTTAAAAAGCTATTTTCATAATGTTTTTCCTACTGCTGTTTCCTAAGGTGTCTAATTGTCACAGCTCTGTGTAAGAGAAAAACGATGTCATGACCATCAATCTGTGACAAAGCCATGTTCTCATTGTATTATGATGCGCTCTGGGGACATACCAGTGTGCAACAGTCTAGGCTGGTGTGCAAGACTGCCTTAATCCTTGCAGAGATACTACGCTGAGTCCATATTGCTGACCCTGCTTCCCTGTATCTTCCAAATTTTCACACACAGAGGAATATCTAGGTAGTCAAGGTGCCCAAAGATGCGTTTAGTATTGTTGAAAAAATTCTCAGCAGTACGATGGACTTTAACATCCAGAGGCCTTTGCAAATCTCGTTAAAGAATGAGCTGCATGTAGGACTTTAAATAATTGAAGCCTGGGTGACTTGCTCAAGCCACACTGCAGTGGGATTTGGGGTGTCTCACGGAGGTATGTAGTGCCACTACTAACTACAGCCAAAACAAGCCTACCAGGCAGGCAGTGATGACACAGAACCTACAGATGACCTGTGCTTTTCTACATCAACAGCTGGAGGCCAGGGCATCTGAAGTGGCAACAGATACCTGTGTTTAGGCACCTGAATTACTGCCCCAAAGCCCATGTCAGGATAAGTGATTGACAGCACATCTTCTGAGTATCAAATTAATCCTCAGTAATGGAGGTTTCTTTCCTCATCATAGTTAGAAATCCTCAGGTACAGATGAAATATATTGGCTAGGACACAAACTTGATGTCTTTTTTTTTAAATGCTGTGGAAGTATCACCACCTGAAGGACCCATGTCCCATATCGACATGCATTAGCCAGTCATCTCACAAGATCAATTTTTTTCAAATTTTGCCTTGGAGAGCAATACTCACAATGTGAAAAGAATGGCCAAACATATTCCCTACTAAGGAAGAAGCAGACATCTAGCTATCCATCCATAGCTAGGTGGATCCTGGTACTTCCATGCTTCATTATTTCCACTGAGAGGAACACGGTATTTATTTGCTGAAACCTTCTCGAGTCCCTCAATTTTGGTTTCAACAATACTAAATTTTAAACTTTTACTGAACTCTCACCTTGAGTTAATGTAAATAATCCATTTTAGTCTTCTATATACATGATGCATGAAAATTAAGGTGAAAATAACACATAATGATAAAACAGCAGTGGGTAGCATGGGTTTGATAACAGATTGAGTCTGCATCATCTCGCTTACCACTAAACTGAAACCTTACCTTAGTGTATCAATGATTAGCACAAGCACCACAACAGCAGAGGAAAGATAAAGGGAGGCAAAGCTTTATATATATCTAATATGGACATGGATATATCAAATCCATGTCATCATTAAAGTGTTGCGAGATGTAGATATATATATATCCAAAGCAGGCATTTCAGACCTAGACTACATGGTGCTGCATAAACTATTCAATAAATAAATACATATGAATAATAAATAGAGCTACATAAATCTGGACTTTTTTCTTTTAATGTGATTTGTCAAGAAAAGAGAGATAGGTTTATCAAATCACTTGACAAACTGTGATGTGAGGATGAGGTTTATGATTTAGCAAGGCACTTATCTTGTATATAAACTCCGCCACATTCTTGGATCTGATTAATTTCTAGGCACATGCTTAAATGATTGCACCATCAAAAGCAAAACTACATTCCTCTTGAAATGTAAATTAAATGTGCCCACTTGCACAGGTTTTTAGTTACTTCTTCTCGTTCAGTTTATTACTCTGGCTGGATCAAAACCTGGTGGCTTCAGTTCCTATGGAAATAATGACAAGAGTGACTCAGTCCTTCTCTACTGGAAGATACTTGATTTACCTTCAGGTAAACTAGGAAGCTTCAGCACAGACAATTCAGGCAAAGAGAATAGCATGGCTCTACAGCTCTGCACAACAGCAGCAGGGGAAAAATTGGCCTAATAATTCAGGTCACAGAAATATACATATGCAAGAAATCATTGGAGTTACAGTGATATATATATCAGCTAAGGATCTTATTTAGCAGGAGCAAAATAATCAGAGAAACTATCAATAGCATAGGGGCTATTAAAATTATTTAGCACATTGGCTTGCTTTCTAGGCGTTAAGACTAAATGCACATACAAATCTCTGGATGTGGTATTAACAACATTTACAAATTATTATGATGGTATCCATTTTAAATTGACATAATGGAGTCAATAATTGTTGCAACGGCACATGTAAATGCAGACAAACAAACTCTTGTACATTTTCATGCACAGGCTAGGGTCTGTATTAAGGAAAAGAAAGGGGAGAACAAAGCCAGAATTACACAGACCATGACCTTTCCTTGTATGATGTCTCCCTGTATAAAAATAACAGTTATTTTGAAGACAGCGTTTCTAAGCTATCAATAAAACAGCCTTAGGTTTAAAATTTAAGTTTTATAAATCTTTTAACCTGCCATATGAGGAATAGGTAATTCTTTAATTTTTGTGAAGCCTGGTATTCTAGGCTATATGGATTTCAAATCTGCAGATAGCAGACATTTGGATTTTCTTTTTCATGTTTGGAATTCCTTTGTAAAATTGCATTGCACAAGCATCCTGATACTCTTAGGCACGATTGCAAAACTGATCCACACAGCATGTACTTACTGTGGGTAATAACAAATTTATTTCTATGTGGTAGATTTTCAGGGAGTTCACTTTCACCAGTGGTAGGTTCCATCCAGGTACTATGTAACAGATCCCTTTCCCTTCACTTGGGGTTTCAAGAACCTCTTAACTCTGAGTAGAAACGTATTTCACAATGATGTGCCAATGATGGGATGAGGTCCCATCACAGGGCATGGTTTTCTTGACGTCTGTTCTCTCAGGAGGAACAGATGAAACAGGGCAAAGCTCACTCAGATGATGTATCTGCCGTGCAATTTCTGTAAAGGCCTTGATTGAGAAACTGAAGTACCTGCAGCTTTTGAGAAGCCATTTAGATAACATCCTGCTTTTTGGAACATCCACAATCTTCTTACTAATTATACAAGGACAGCACACATGTATCCATACAAATGTACTGTGAAGTACCTACTGCCTCACACAGGCAAAATACTTAAGACTAAAATACAAACAATCCCATATGTTATAATTTTTAAGGCACTGATATAATGTTACAATCTTGAATCCACACCAAAAGAGATAGATATATACTTTTGTCATGCTGCTGCACCCAAAGATCCACAAGCAGCAACTGACAACAGACGGAGTAGTGCCATTTCCAAAACCTGAGGCTGGAGCGAGTGACAATCAAGCAACAGAGGGCCATGTTTGCATACACAGGTACAGCAGGTGGTCACCTCAAGAAGCATAAAGACTCCCAGTCAGTGAAAATAGTTAAAACTGATACAACCTCATGAGCAATTTTTCATGCAAACAGCATTTTTTATTTCTTGTGTCCCCTTGCTTGTATTTTAATAGTTTGGAGAATCCAACAAGGTAAGATTTCACAGCCTGAGAATTATTTACCAGAAAAACATCTATCATCTTTGCACAAGATTAAAGTCAACAATATCCTTGCAACCCAGTCTGTGGCAAACCATTGCTAGGGAAAGGGATGTGTACTTTTGGGGAAACTCTGCTTTGAGTGAAGAAGGTACGGTGTAACTTCAAGTGACACTGCTGATTCCAGTTTTTGTAACCAGGACTCCCATGGTATGAACTTCCTAAAATGACCTTTTTTTTCCTCCCAGTGTTGGCTCTCTGAGGAACTTCTGGTCTCTGCAGGGAAGTTCTTTGGTTTCTTTGTTTTTTGTGGTAAGAAAACATCAGATTCGTGGGATGCTAACACTTCATGCATTTGGGCGAGATTTTACAGAAGAGCTACAATAGTCTCAAAAAATTATTAGTCCTTAAGCAGTATAATAATACCAGCAACTGTTTCATCACTGCCTTGAAACCATTAATTAACTGTGATAGCAATAAAATAACAATAAATAGCAACAAAACCACTTTTTAAAATAGATACATATTTTACATGTTGTGATTTTAATTTTCTGGAAGGAGCTGAACTTGTACCCGTTCCTTTTTCATCTAATCTAAATGAGGTGAATCTGATTAAATCTGAAATGAATCAATCACTATGTGCCCAGTATCATTTTATAACTATCAATAAAGGGATGCTATAGTCACTTGACATTTCCATGAAAAAGCAATATATTATCGTACCTTTATAATAAAAATTGCTTTATTGTATGATTATTAACCTACTTATTGAAAAGAAAGTGTCAAACTTTGTGAAATATTACAAGTCAAGAGACTTAAATTTAGTCCTAGAAAATAAAGTGACTGTACTGTGTCTAATGCAAGCATTCATCACTTCATGACTGATGATTACAGCAGGAAAAAAACACAAAACAGGGAAGATTTATGGTGGTATACTAAGTAATTTTACCTGTCAGGTACTTATCTCAAAGGATATCCTCTCACAGGAAAAATACATTGTGTTGAGAACAACAGCTGATCCTTCTTGCTTGGTGTCCCTGAACTCCACCAACTTAAACAGCAACTCAACAGTTGTGCTATACTCCTACTAAGTTTGGTAGTTGTTTTGCTGTTAAATGGGTCTTTATGGCTTATTAAAACAGAAGAGCTGTCTAATATCAGAGGAAGTTGTTGTATTTTTGCTCTTTCTTTGTTGGGCCAGCTTCTTTGTATATGGCACTTGTTTGTCTTTCTAGAACTTCTGTCTTTTTTCCCAAATGATCTGATTCTGGTAAAAGAAAAAAAACCAAAGTGTTATTTCTTGACAGACTATTAACAGCTTCATTTATGTAAAGGGTTTGTTGGGTTTTTTTTTACAGATTCTCCTTTGACATCTATAATTCAAGACAATCACGACTGTATTGTATTATATCATATATCCTCTATGTGTTTGGGAAAAGAGCCAGCATGCTCTCATATTGCTCATATTGCTTACTTGGTCCATGTCTTATCCTTTCTCTACTTTTCAGAGGGGTGATAACATCCACGATGAGTCCAGAAGTATTTGGAATGTGACCCAAATTTTCTTGTCCTACAAAACGGTACACTTAGTAGCATTAGAGAGCTTTCCTCCTCTGTAAGCACAATACCCAAGATAGCAGAGCTTTGCTTAGGCCTGAAGTACTAGATATGGGCCTTTAATTTGCCATTAAACATTTTCCCAGTGTTCAGAAGGTCTCAGCTACGTCACAAGGCTGTCTGATTTCTGGCTCTTCACAAGATTACAATCGCTGCCATTTACCAAAGGATATACAATTCCTCCCTCTTTAAATCCAATGAGAATTTTGGCAGTTTGTCTGTCTATTTTATTCTAGTATTGTTATAATTGCTGTGATCCGAGCCAGGAAAAGGTCTGGAATGCTATTCTAATGACGGTGCCATGCTGATATATCGTGCTATTAACCTCTAGTTATAACTACAGAAATACCCATTTTTCTTCAAAATCTCTCTTACATATTTCTTCTGGAAAAAATAAATCCTTTAAATGTGCTTCACAAAAACAAAGCTTTCATCCCCTAGAGATCATGGGTTTTCTCTTAACATTGCTTTCTTTGTTGGGCCAGCTTCTTTGTGTTTGACACTTGTTTGTCTTTATAGAACTTCTGTGTTTTTTCCTAAATGATCTGATTCTAGCAAAAGAAAAAAAAAAGTTATTCCTTGACAGACTATTAACAGCTTCATTTATGTAAAGGAAGAAGTTTAACAATCCTGTAGATGGGCAAGCCTCCTTCTGAATAGATTACCCAGTTATTATAAATTTCTGGTTTAGGACATTTATTATCCTTGGGTAAAAAAAAAAAAAAGAATAAAAAAGAATAAAAAATGTTCTGAGTGGTGCTGTAAATCAATCAGCTGAAAAGCTGGACCTGAAGGCTCTAAATGAATATGAATCTAATTTTTCTGTTTTCTTTGTACGCCCTTCACCTCCTTCCTTTATATGTAGATTGAACTAATTCTCAGCAGACTTCCACTACTCATGAATTTATTGAAAAAAGCTTCTCTAAATATGTAAAACTTCAAAATAATCTAATTATATTAATAAAAGCCAGCACGGCTGTTGGAATATAATAACTTCAAGTCCTGAAAAACACCTCCATCCTTTCATTTGAAAGGTGAAATAAACACAATCATCTTCAAAATAGTTCTGACAGCAGTTTTCACAGACTGCTACCACAAAAACACTACAGGAGGTAAGAGTGGCAACACCATGGCACACTGAGGTATGAACCATCTTGTGCTACTCTGCCCATGCTCTGAGCTTGCTGGACATGAGTCACACCCCCTCTGAACACCACACAGCTACAGCTGCAGGGAAGAAAGGTCCCTGAGGCAGTCCAGCTCTGACTATGCTATATTTTTCACAGTAAAATCCACATGTAGGGTGAATTAGCATAAGTCTAATACGCATCCTCCTTTTCCATGACCCCACCATTTCAGCAGGTCACAACCCTGGAAAAAAGGACTTAGAAGAGAAGCATTAGCCCGGGCCACTCCCTTTCTCCTCATCTGGCTCCCATAGCACAGGAGTCAGTCTTGACATGCATTGCATCCTGTCTCACATCTTTACATTTTCACAGCTTTCCCATCCTTTTCCATCTTGCTGCAGACACCTTTACAGGTGTCTGTGCATCCACAGGACTTCCAGATTCCTGGTACATACAACAAGCCCAGGTGCTGGGCAGCCCTGCATTGGGCTGACTCCTGCTCCGTTCATCTACTTCTCTCATGAGGCTAAAGCAGAGCATATGGATACAAAGAGGCTGGAAAGTAGAGAGGTGGTCACTGTTCTGTGGTGACACACAAAGATAGATGTTGAGAAATTATAATGAGAAGAGGAAGTTCATTATCATATTCCAACAGCCCTGATGGCTTTTATTAATATAATTCCATTATTTCAGGAACACAAAAGAGGAATAGGAAAAGGCTTTGCTTTCATTCCCATCACACTGTCAGAAGATGGCACGGGCAAAAGCAGTAGGAAGAACTTCACAGAGGAGGCAGTCCCATATGTCAAGGAGAATGTGAAGCACAGTGTCTTTGTGTGATACCAAGCCAGAAAGACCAAGGAACATTTTTATACTCTTCCTCTGCTGTATTCCTTAAGGAATAATCATAGCTGGGCTTGTACTTCCAGGGACAGTATGAAACATTGATAGCCAAATACATAGGCTGATTGCCCAGTAAGCAAGCTAAAATAACTGGTTCCCTGATCCTGGTATGTGTTACAAATTCTTGCAGGTTTATGTAAAATGGCAACTCAGCATACAAAGGAAAATTTTCCTGGTGCAGTCTTCTGGAGAGGCCAATGTTTGGAAGCAGCTTAGCTTTTATTGGGTGCTCATCTTGAAAAACTTCTTTACAAAGAAAATGCAGCAGTTCTTCCTTAAGTCTTTTTTTTCTCCTCCTTACATGTTATTCTTTAAAGAGTTAGTATGAAACTAGTTTAAAAGTGCATTGTGTATCTTATTAATACATTAGAGTCTTCACTCAGGGTTTTATAGCTCCAAATTTATCTCCAGAAAAAAGAACTCTTAAATCACAGCAGTCAAAAACTGCAATAATATGTAATGTTTGGAAAAAGGCTGATACTGCAAAGTGCACCTCAAGTACAAATGGTCCTGGAGAACACCACTTAGTAAAGAAATGAATCTTTGAGATATAAAAAGAAGCCAGTCTGACACATTTACAGGCTCTGAGTAGCACCTTATCCTGCCAGCTGTCCCATTGAAAAAGACACAGAAAATGAAACACTGACTGAAAGTAAAAAGTTTTTGTTCCCAAAATAGCGTAGTGTGATATGCTGATCTGCAGTGTTCTGAATCTTTCTTTAAGATTCCTCCTAGAATTTGCATGAAGAGCTTTACTTTCAATAATATATGTTTGATGTAGTTGAGGATAATTTCACATCAATGTCATTGAAGTTCAGTGAAATTTTAAAAACATAAGTTTTCTTCCATTGAGCATGATTGTCCAACCAGGATGATTCCTGCTGTAGGAAAGATAAATAGGCATAACCTTTCAGTATTGTACAGCTCCGTGAGTAATAGCTCATTTCTTCATGGTTTCACCAATAACAATTGGCAGAGACAAGGCTGGATGGTGCCAAGTCCCAAGCAGCAGTGGCAAGAACAAGAACAAGGCTGAGCTATAACTGGACACCGTCATTTACTGTTATGTTGAGATGTGACATCAAAATGAAGGAGAAGGGGCTTCCTGGTTGTTTGCAGAGCTGTTACAGCATGAGTACAAGAACATTGATGGCCAATGCAAAAAAAACCCAAGGTGTGCACCCAGGATGGGTGCTGAGAGCTGTCAGCAGAAGACTGTCAGATGTGCATTTCTCGAGATTTTCAGCAGTTCACAGTACAGAGAGCACACAACAGCCCAGTGGAATTACACTGGGCTCCCCTTGGGCCTCCACACAGCACCTTTGTTATTGCAAATAGCACTTGAAGAAAACTGACTTTGAAAGACTCATTAGGAAAAGTACAATAATATGTCATCTTACCTAACCCCACAAACAATGGCTCTTTAGCATTAAAAAATATATTATATATAAAAAAATATATAATTATCCAAAATGAAATGTAAATATGCTCTCAGAACTGTTAGTGTTTTCCAAGGTCTCTTTTGATAGCCGATATACTGGAATGTAACAGAGCAGAAATATATTTCATAAAATTGAAAACATCATAGAAAGTAGATCTGAAATTTCCTCTCTCTCTCTGTCTGCCTCACTATCCAAGAACAAGGAAACATTTGACAAAACTGAAGGTAATTACAGTAACAGGTCTCCATTAGGATGGTTCCACACATTCAGTAACTGTTTTATAGAGAAAACCTGGAGAGAAAAGATAAAGAATTTTGGATTTACTAAAAACAGATTTAAAAAATATGCAAGGCAGTGCTATCATTTTTTCATTTCAGAGAAGGGTGTTAAAATATGAACACGGCTTTCTAAATGGAGGGGATTTAGCACTTTTTTGCAATTGCTGGACTTTACCTTTAAGAGCATCCTAACCTTCTTTTATATGTTTGTTAGTCTTGAGTGTTTCAGTACTGTCAGCTCCCACCCACAGTTAGCCTCCTAATTCTGAGCAGAACAGCTACGGCACAGCTAGGTGGACTTAAAACATTTTGGATTGCCTTGCTAGTGTACCTCATGGCCAGCCTCAGCAAAAGAAGCACTACAAATCTAAGTCTGTATTTCTTTAGGTTCAAATCTGCTGCTAGGTGAGCTCATCTTTATGCTTCACAGACTGGAAGATGTGCTGACCCCAGCAGTCATGTTCAAGGAAGTCAGCTGCACTGGGCAATGTCCATTCTTTCGTCATTACTCCTGGTATGGTCAGCGAATGTCATCTCTTCTATGACATAAAGTTTGTATTAGGAGTTTTATGTAGCCTACCAAAACAACATCAAAAAGTGAAAGATGTAAGTCATGATCAAGCTACATCTGTCTTGAATCATCACGAAGGTTTAAAGCTCTGAAGTGAAATTCCTGAACCACCCAGTTTGTATTTTTAATCCCTCTATTTAGCTACCATATATCCAGTGTGGTTTAGTTGTTGGGGTTCTTTTTCCTCAGATATCAGGAACAATTTTATGTTGGACATTCTTTTTTGTTTTTAGTTTACATCAGTATTTGTATGGCAGATTTGAATCAGACCCTTATTGTGCCGGGTACTGTGCGCACAAGAATGTCTTCAGAGTGTTTCTGACCAAGACAAGAGACCACAGGAAAACATAGACAGGTAACTTGGAAGGACTGTTTAGTACCCTGTCAGAGCACAATAGGATTTCTCATATAAAACAGTATTTTAGGGTACTTAAACCTCTTTCAGTGCCAGCTTTCTGAAAAGTCACACTTTCAGAGTATACTGTTTTTTTGTCTGTGCTACTATTGCTAATGAAAACTGAATGGTGATATCAGTAACCAGGATATATTCCTGTGGCTTAAACAATGTTCTCGCTCTCAACAACAGAGCAAAGCTGCCTCTAGAATGCCCTATGCCCATGCTGGTTATCTAGCAGATGGTTAAAAATTATTATTGCGTTGTATAAACATGACAGGCAAAGATTAGCAAGAAGGTTGTGTAGCTCAAGGACAGACATCATGGAGGACATCAAACAGACAAGGAGTTGTATACATTATGCACAGTATATTAGAAAGATATTTCATTAGACTTTAACAGAAGAGACATTTTGGGGTTGTTCAGTTTGGGGGCTTTTTTGCTTTGCTGGCTGAGAACCTTCAAGACCTAATGCAAATATTGACAGTACCCAAAGTTCTTAAAAATGACAGAACTAAATTTGCAGTATGAGCTTTTCTTATTTCCCTGGACAACCTTTTACTTTAGACATCCAATATCTGTAGATAATTTTGTAGATTCTTCAAGAAAAATACTTCTCTGCACAACAATAGTACCAGATGGAGTTTTATTATTGCATTATTAAAAAAAATCAAGAGTGATTTGATTTCTAAAGCAGATGTATATTAAATAGACACAACTAGTTTTTTTTCACTGAAGAAATTGAAATAATTTTTTAGCTGAGGAAATAGGCTATTGAATGCCACAGTTGTTGTATAGGGTATCATAAAATTGCTTACAATACTTGAATCATAAATAAAAATATGTCCAGTGGTTTGTTGGGGGGTTTTTTAATATTTAGTTAATTCAAACAGAAATCCTTGAAAATATCAGTTTACTTCTGCAGAAGGCTTAATTGAAAGACAAGTCTAACACATAAAAAGATCACCCTTCTCAAAAATTCTCTCTTACTCTTTGCTTTAATCTCTCATCCAGCAATCTTTGTGTCCCCACATGCCTGTCTCAAGGTAGTCCAACTTCGCTGTACTTCAGGCAAGGATGCAAGGCTGTGCAGATGTTAAATTCCCTGATCATTCACATTTTTAATTTGATGGAGTGTCTCCTTCTATGTTATTGATCAGAGGGAATGTAAAGGAAGAAGTCTTGGGAGGAGCCTAAGTGTTAAATTGTGTTCATGGTGTACTTGCCTTGCAGCCACCTCCACATTTTATTACTAGCGTTATGGTGATACAGTCTGGCCATATCTGAGCAGACACAAATGATTCATCCTACAGAGACTCTGTTCCTTGCTGCAAGGTCAAATAAGATTTGTAGCCATCTCAATCTGTGAGGGAGCTCAAGCTGATGATGGATGAACAGTTCTCATTCATAGGAGAGTTCTTGTCCATTCCCAAGACTCAGACCTCTACAGAGCGCATGCAACCACTGATATCAAACAGCTTGTGCACAGGAAAGTCTACCTGTATCGTGCAAGTAACCTTATGAATATAAGACCCCTTGGTTTCCCACAACCAGATGATCACTGGAAGTGGAGGATCAAGGAGAAAAAACACATTGTTCAAAAATTTGTCTACAACTTCAGTTTTACTAGACCCTGTGGGAAGTTTCTTTTTTTTTTCCTGGAAGACCTGAAAATATTGTATTTATACATTTAAGTTGAAAATAAAAATCTATAGAGTTAGGAAACAGAAAAGTGGACACTTTTCACCTTGCTACAGCTTAATAATTACAGAAATTGTTAGAAGAGAATGCTGTGATATATCTGAAAACGTAACATTGCCTCTGCTGTGGCACAGCTGACAAGGCCCACAAGCCACATACATTTCCTAGGCGTTTCCTGAGGAATTCATACTAGCTGTTCATTTCATGTGCTTTCCAATACCAGTAGCCTGCATCATTGTAAAAACTGGCACCACAACAGCACAAACCTTTCTTCCAGGGAATGGAGTGACTTTCGTGCCAGAGATCAGGACTGTAATATGGGCTGCTCTCAACAGCAGAGCTGTGAGACCAGAAACAAGACAGATGCCAATATTGGCACTGCTACCTTTATGGATTGCAGATGCCTTTACTTACTGTTGGGCTGAATGCCAATTTTGTTTCTAGTTCAGGCACTGTCACAGCTTTAGTTTCTATCAAGAATACACAGCTTTAAATGGGAAAACAGATTTAAGCTACCAACTGTCTGTGGTAAGTCTAGCAGGAGCTGATTCCTAAGGGAGCATGGCTAGTGATCCAGAACTTGCTCATCAGATAACTCTGTAAAATATAACCTCAATGTATCCTCCAAAAGTGACTCTCACTTCCTTAGTGCTACTTTATTTGGGAATAAGATCTCTCCATCCAAGCTACACCCTATCTTGCCATGTTTATAATCCCCTCAGAGTTCATTTCTTCAAGGAAACCCAATTTTTGTCTTGATCTCAGGTGGAAACTTATCCCATCATTGGCACAAGATCAAAAATTTACACCTCAGCCTTTATTGGGAAGCATATACAGTTATAGAAGAAAAAGGTATTTGACTTTCATTTAAGAGATGTTCAACGGATTGTTCTACCAATTTATTTCCAATACTTGTATGGTTTTAACCTTTAAACATGGGACAACCATGTTTTAAAGCTCCAAGTGCAGTCTCAGGAGTTTCCAACCTTCACAAACCAATGAAAAGATAACTCTGTTTTCAAAATGAGCAGGGTTTCTTTTTTTCTGGTTTCAAAGCCAAGTCTTATTTTTGGATAGTACAGGGGAGAGAATGTACTTGAAATACCTTTCATTATTATTACTAGCTTAATGTTTATAAAATAACAGTAATATATAAATTTGTTTCCTTTTATTTTTAACCTTTTGATCTCACATTGCAAGCAAATCAGGCTCACCAGTAACATTTCATAAATTGAGGCATATGTGGTGAGATGATGTAACCAAATTCATGGACAAAGTATTGAAAAATTCAAAACTGCATCCAAAACTGCATCTCCAATATCCTAACCTGATGCCACAGCTTTGAGCAGCCTCTCTCCTAACACTACCCAACAGAAATGCTACAATTTAAAAATACACCAGCACAAAAACTTTTCTTTCAATAGAAGTTTCATCACTTCCTGTTGATCACTGGCTACAACAAATATTAGAAGGCCCTTCACAGTTGGATTTTCAAGTCTCAGATTTAAATGAGTTTGTCTGCCCCAGTGTAATTGGGAATACCTCAGAGACACGTGTCTGACATGTTGACTCATCTGACATTTACTTAAAGAGAAACTCCGTGAGCAAATAATTCTTTTTCTTTTTTTTTTTTCACATGAAACTGCAAGTCTTTATTTGCAAGAGCTGACAGGATCAAACACCACACAAAAAAGAGTTGGTATAGACTTATAATGACTGGTTTCAAGAGAACATCACAGCTGTATGTGAAGTGTTGTGTGTTGTATTCACCAGCTGCTGGAAGTTTTCATCCCTCTCATCCTACTTGCAGGAATGCAGCCACTGATGTTCAAGAGCACACTTGCTGTGGTAATAACACATAGCACTGCATTGCACTGGGAAACCACTGCCTTCACAGCATTTCACAGAGGTTATTTTACGGATAGGAAACCAAATCACACAGAGAGCGTGATTTACCCAAGAGAATAAGACATAATTAAACCCAGAGCCCTTGACTACCAGTCTAGACCACTAGGCATTAGGCCTGACTGCCAAACTCAATGTAAAAACATGAGTTGTTAACTCATGAGTTGTTAACACAAATACAGCTATTCTTGTTTAATGCTTTGAGGCTTTGAGACACAGCAGCTCTGTCAATTTTGCTAGCTGCACTGGTGATGGAAAATTCAAATTAAGTTGCTTCTTTCTGCTGAACAGAAAATAAACAGATTTCTTTTAAAAAAAAATATTTTGGTTTGTATGCCAGCACAACAGCTCAATACAGATAGCAACAGTTAGCAGAGTCAAAAATGGGATATAAGTTTCTCCTAAATTCTCTGTTCACACAGCTGAGAAAAAACATGTTTTGGAAATAAAGACTCGTGATCCTTTTGCACTGAAAATAAAGTTTACAGATGTTGTGTCGACTTCAGAAACCCATGTGATATAAGTCCCTCTGATTCGTGTTAATATGGAATAATGTTGGGGGTGCATAATGACAGACCCTTGTATGGTCATGGGCCTGGGAGGGACAGTTTGAGATTTTGCATGTACTGAATGGAGTATGTTGAAGCATCAACAAACTATAAAAAGGATGTGCAAATCTTCGCCTAAAGGACCACAATGTAGCACATTGTGTGTGCATTGTGATACTACCGGAGAAACAACATGTCTCTGGAAGGAAGGTGATCAGCCAGAAGAAGAGGGAGGCGCCCCAAACCTGCGGAACCAGCTGCCTGTCACTAGCAAGACAAGTTACAGGACCTGGCCGGCACTCCAGCATGTCAGCTTAAGATGTATATGG
>VZTU01000030.1:18068-64254 GCA_013400835.1 Zapornia atra | reverse complement strand
AGCTTGTGTGGGATCGCTGGAACCCCACTGCCCATTCCCTGCCCCTCCCTGCGCCATGTTGGGGGGGGGGAGAAGGGAGTAAAATCGGGATGAGTTTTAAGTTTGCTAAGAAGGGAGGGGTGGGGGGAAGGTGCTTGAAGACCTGGCCGCTTCTTATCTCGTTCTGGTTCACTGGGTGTATTAGTTGTAGTAAGTAGTAATAAATCACTTTTCTTTATTCTGTGCTGCGTCTGTTTTGCCCATTGCACTAATTGGAGAGTGATCCCTCTGTCCTTATCTCAAGTCCTAAGCCTCCCAATATCTATATTCTCCCCCTTTTCGGCTGAAAGGGGGAGTGAGCGAGCGGCTTGGTGGGTATTTGGCCTTTGGTTAGGGCCAAAACCACCACACATAGAATCATAGAATGTGTCAGGTTGGAAGGAACCTTTTAATGTTACCTAGTCCAACTTCACTTGGGACAGGTATATAAATATACATTATACTTGCACCCCATGTGTTTTTCATTTTCACATGTAATTCAAGTGTTTTTAATTAGATGAGTTACGTGTTCTTCCATTTTAAGTCCTCCTTTAGTTTACCTTCACAATGCAGGTACATAAATGTTTCAGTGGTTTGAGAACTTATTTTCAGGGCTAGGCTTCTTCCAAAGCTCACTGGAGTAATTAAACCTGTATTTCCTTCACAGTTCCTTCAGAACTAGCAAGCAGGGGAGGTTTTTTTATGATATTACTGGCTCATATACTTCACTATAAGGAAATTTTGAATAATGACTTTGCATCCTTTATCGTACTGGAGAGATGATGATTTTCAATGTCATCTCTGGCTTTAATACACTGGTATTCACACTAAAGCAGACATTTAATGAGATGAAAACAAAAGGGCAATAACATGTAAATTTTCAAATACAATTTATTGTGAAGTAATGAGGTATAAAAGGGTAAATTTCACCTTTCCCATGAAAGGACAGCAATACGTGCACACATTTACTGTAACCAGTGCTGAAATTATAGTAGGTAAGTTGCAGAGACCAGTACTGACAATGGCCTCCCAAAACTGACACTGGGGTGGGTTTCACAAGCTTGACTTGAGTAAAATGTTTTCCTCTTCAGCAGAAGAGTTTGACACAATAGACTGTGTTTTGCACTATAGAGGAAGAAAAGTGTGGAAGTGCTGAAACACTAGTTTACTACTTCTCCAGTAGCATGGGAGAAGTAAAGAGAGACCCCCTGAGGACCCAACCTCATTCTCCTACTTTCTTCTCCTTCAGTGAATGCTCTCGTTACCTGTTGATGATGCAGTAGGTAGGTGCAAAACAGCACATCGAAATGGCTCTGAGGCACTGCCAGCCCTGCCTGTCCCTGCCCATCCCTGAAAGAACCCTTGGGGCTCTCCCACCCTGCCCACAGCCCAGAACCCCATTCCAGCCTCACAGGGCTGTCAACTCCTGCCCCAGCAATACCACTTCGAAGCCAGTCTCCATGCCTGGCCATGGGTCACACCAAGCTGGGTCCACCTGGGAGTCCATATCCTGACCCAGCTTCAGCCCATCCTTGACCAAAGGGAGATGCCTGATGCCCAGGGCTGGGCCTGCTCCAGTGCCCCCTGGCTGCCCTTTTCTTGGCTGAGGAAGCAGGATGGGCCCTGGCTCCCAGGTGCTGTCCTGATGGAGCCCACAGAGGTTGTGCACACACATTTCAAAAGAAAGCAGTTGTCTAAGAACACCTAATCTCCAACAAGAGGACTAATACCTGAATCCAAGTCTCTCAAAGGCACCCAAACCATAAGGGTAAAAGCCTCAGAAGGTAGTTTCCTACACACAGGATCTCGCCTCTGATGCCTGCTGTGGATCCCAGCGCTTGATATAGGATGGGACAATGAGTGGTCCTGTGAACTCTTCTCCTGTAGCTGGGCACCTGCCTTTAGGCTGTGCAGCACCAGTCATACAGTTTTAAGAGAGTTGGGTTTTTTGCCACTGTGCACATTATTTTCAAAGTTATTTTTCTGATCTCTCTCTTACTGCAAAGTTACTTTGCTAAGGGAAATTTCAGGAGTCCAGAGCGGTACACTTTATTCTTTCTTCTCATTGCAACAAAAAACAAAATTGAATGAGTAGGAGGCTATAACCAACGAGGGAAATGGATTAGATCACCCTTAGGCTATTTGAACTACCACCTTAGGATCCTCTGGGCATTGCAGGAAGCCAATAGGTTTTTTACTGTAAGGTTAGAAATCATTAGAAAGAAGCATAAGAATGTCTTTCCAGCTGGGAGAGAAACTGAAGGTGAAGCAGGGGAGGCCTGGAGATGAAGGAAACAGAGAAGGATTAGGAAAGGCTGTCTTTTGTATATCACTTTCTCCAGAAAGTGATTGAACAGAATGCTGCTATGTACACAAAAGCAAATTTCACTGCACAATATGAGTCGTTCGGTGAGATCTGCTAGAAGGAGAGAAGTTATAGGGCATAAAGTGGAAGAATATTCACAGGCCCTTATGTACCTCTGCCTGTGATGTAAACTCCACTGCAGGGTTTCAGGGTGATGATGTTATTCAGACATAAAACTAAAAGTATTCTAATCTTATTTGATGGTTTTACAGTGCCAGCATAGTTCTACACACTGTAGCTGTATTATAATATAGCAAGCAATACATCCAGTGTAGCTTTAGCTGAAAAGAATAGCCATACCTGAATAATTAGGTCTACACTGCAGCCACTTGAAATCATGCCAAGCTGCTTTTCAACTAGCTCTTTTGGGTAGCTAGCTCACCTTAAAGTTTCTTAAGAGCATTAGCACCATTGATTTTGCCATCCCAAGAAAAGCCCCATGTGCAGGGCTCTTCACACCTAACAAGCAGTAAAGGGGAAATGTTCTGTGCTTACCAGTGCAACTGCCTCTCCTGCTGCTGACAAGAGGGTGAAAAATTTGGTGCAAGGTCTCATGTTTCAGGGATAGTCACACACCCAAGTAACTGTCACCTCCCTACATGTCTTTATTTTTCTCTTAGCAGTACAAGCAATTCAGAAGTTGAAGTCCTACTTCAGAAAGCTTTCTCAGACTGCTAAGGCACAGTAAAAGGGCCACATCCCTTTTCCTCTGGCTGTGTTGCACTTCATTGCTGCAGGTGGTCCTCGTGGAGAGCACAGTGCAGATCTTTGGCTGAGCTCCGCAGTGACTGTGCCAGTGCATGTGGACCTTGGGAAGTACCAGACACACCCAGAAGAGATAAACATCTGAGAGCCCAGGAGATCACTGACACTCTGTGCACTGCAGCAGCTAAGATAAAGTGTCAGTGTTTTAGTCTATGTCAAAAGGGATACCATATTTCTAACTAAATACAAAACTGCCTATGATGCACTTTTATCTCTCTGTAGCAGGAATCCACAGAACTCTATGCAACGTGGTTAAAACTGTGAGGGATATTCTCACAGACCAAAATAAAACACTCTGCCAGCCAAGAATCTGCCTGGCAATTGGCTGGAAACGCCCAAAGGGGAATTCAGCACAGTGTCCCCATTGTAGTCAGTCCTGGGTGTCTGAGCATACTAAGTAACAGAGGTTCAATGTGCTATGGCCCCTGCCTTTATAATTCCTCACCTCTGCCAGTCTACTAAAATACTAGGTTTTCAGTCACCTCCCCATTCCATTAATCACAGTCATAAGTATTTTAAAGCAATTCTTGGTCTTTTCCTTAAAATGGAAAAGCCACCATTTCTGTGAATGTTAACGACTGTGAATCACAACAGACTTTAAACTTGTAACATCAATTACCAGCACAGCTAATTGGAGCACAGTCAGGGTTGTCTGATCTGACAGACACTCCTGCCAGTCGTTTTGCAATGGATCATGGTGAGTTCAAATGACTCACCTTCGCTGCTCTGAAGTGCTTCAGTTCCTGAAGATTATTAGACCAGTGCCATGTGTCCTTATGTTATAAGCTCATAGAGGAGTCTGTACCTGCATGCACACTTAATGCCTAAAAATTTGTCACAGACCTCTAGATAGGGAAAATCACCACTCTGAGAGCTGGGAAAAAGGAGATTGTTTGATTGCTCTGCTTTCTCTTGAGCTTCTTTCTTTTGACCCTTCCATAACAGTGTCACTTTCTCCCTCTATCACAATTTGGACAAAGAAACATAAACTGTAAAATCACTTTCGCGAGTTATTCTTGAATTCTTTGTCTGGTCTGTGAAGAATCAACGAAGTCACCCTCTGGCATCTTATCCTCGATGGCAAAGACATACTGGAATCCCTGCCATGTTGAAAATATTAAACTTCTTTTCTCTAATTTGGCGTACAGAAGGTACAGCTGAAATGAGCAAACACTGCCACTGTTCCTGATGCAACTCGTGTGCCCTCGTGCACATTGTGAAGTTCTTCCACTGCATATGGTGCACAGGAAGTTCCGCACCAACATGAGGAAGAACTTTTTCCCAGGGAGGGTGACAGAGCCCTGGCACAGGCTGCCCAGGGGGGTGGTGGAGTCTCCTTCTCTGGAGAGATTCAAGTCTCGTCTGGATGCCTATCTGTGCGATATGAGCTGGGGAGCTGCTTTGGCAGGGGGGTTGGACCCGATGATCTCTGGAGGTCCCTCCCAACCCCTACGATTCTGTGATTCAGTGATATTAGGCTTAAGCGTTTGGGATAAACCGGATTGAAGTAAGTATGGTTGTCTGATAAAAAGGTTTGGGGAGGACAAATACAAACCACATAAAACCCTGTCAGTGAGGGAAGCAAGTGCCAATTTTGGCCTGAAAATGCAGAATCACAGAGTATGTTGGGTTGGAAGGGACCTTTCAAAGTTCACCTAGTCCAACTCGCAATCTAATCAGAAATTACGTAAGTGTGAGGAAAGGTGTTTAGCAAGGTCCTTTTGCAAGAAGTTCAACAAACCTTCATATGCTGAAAATCAAAATCTGTGTCAGAAACCTGATCCAGTGCAGATATTTGCATTGTCACAGGAACCAGGGTATTTAGCATAAACCTTGGCAAGTCAAGGAAACCCACTGCAAATCACTGCCTTATTTGAAGGATAGGTTCTGTGATGGCTGATGTACAGCAGGGTTTCTCCTTGATTCATATAAACCTTTAGAATGCCAAGTACTTGGATCGTCTCTGTTATAACCGGGACATCATGGCTTGTCAAGGCCTAGGCCAAGGCTGGGATGTTACACAGGTTATCACAACCACCACCACTACCTTCACCTAGTGAGATGATATCCACTAGTTTGTCCTGACGTTTGGATTGCCTTCGTCTGCCACAGGCAAGTCAGGTCTTCTGATACTGCTAAGGTGCAGAGGCACCAAGGAATACAGCACACATTTAGTAGGTGCAGGACTGGCATGAAAACAGTTTCTCTTTAGCAACTTCTCCTCCAGGTCTTGCTCTTGGAAAAGCTTCAAGAACATCATCACGTACTGCTCCTGGTCCTGTCCCCAAGGTCCTTCCACACACTTTCCTTTTCCATGTTTGATTCCTCTCCCAACTATCACTGTCTTGTCCCATCTCTGCTAAAATGCTTTACCAACCCTACCATGCAGTACTCATCTCTAAATCCTAAACATTAAACCAGTACTTTAAAAGTTCAAATTTAATCCAACTTAAAGTGCAAACCACTTTCTCACACATTTCTGTCCCCTAACCTTGAGGAATATACCTTTTACTCCAATCAGACCTTCCCCCCTTCTATGTAAGGTTTCTATAGGCACCAGTGTGGGTCACACAGGCATGACAAATGTGACAAGTTAGTGGGAGCTGAAGGTCCACAGCTGGCTGACGGTAACTAGAGCAAAAATTAGATGTCCAGAATTGTATTTGTGTTCACTAATCAACTACACATGAATATAACACTCTGGTCAGGCAGTCCTGTTAGTACCTCTAATTGTCCCTGGACAAGGTTTTGATCCAGTAACTGCCATAGCCAAGACAAAACACTCTTGTTTTGTGACAAATAGCCTGACAAAGCCTCTGTTTTAGTCACCTGTGCACTTCCAGAATTAAAATATTTTAGTCACTAGAAGCCATAGGAGAGTGAAAATCTATAGAACTCAAAACACATAAAAAGAAAATGAACAGGCATCTTTAGCTTTTGGTAAATGTTTAATGAGTTTGAAAAATACTAAAGCCTATGGCAGAGAAAAATTCTTTGCTCTTGTTGGGCTTCAGGCCAAAACAATCATGTATATTTTGTGTGAAAGTAATACAGTTACCACTTAAAGCCCTATTCCTATCTTAATCCAAAACCACTTACAAGAAAATAAATTTTATCAGCAAAGGTGTAAAATCCATAATAGCCCACTCAGAAAATCTAGTAGTTGCTAGAAGAAACTTTCACTGTATGCTTTGATGGATTAGCCCCCTTGGTTCTGCTCAGCTTTTGCAATTATGAAGATGTTAACATGAAATTCAATTGAAGACTCTCAAGGACCTACACAAGAGTTAGTGTGAGCTGAAATTGTGGGGACAGTGCTGACTTACTGTACTGAATAGTTCATTCAGTGCTGAACTGAGGTGAGCCAAGGTGAACTGGAAATCTTATTAAGTTATACAATGATACCAACAGATAGTTAAAACAGCATTTTTTGAGGAACTGAAGAACTTCTTTAAAAATTGGTTCTATTAGCCCAGGTGGGTGTCCTGCTTTTGGCTAGGATAGAGTTAATTATCTTTCTAACAGCTGGTGGAATGCTGTTTGGGAGTTAGGATGAGAGCAGTGCTGATAACACACTCATGTTTTCAGTTGTTGCCAAGCAGTCAAGGACTTTTCAATTGTTCCTATTGCCCTGAAGGGGGTGGGGGTGGGAGGGTGCCCAGGGAGCTGGGGATGGGGACACACAGCAGGGGCAGGTGACCCAAAGAGGGTATTCCATACCAATTATGTCATGCTCAGCATAAAGGGGGCTGGTGGGGAGGAGGAGCTCTCAGCTCCAGGACAAAAAGTTTTTGGGGATGCTCCAGTTTTGGGACGTCTCTGAGCTGTATGGCCTGAATTGTGTGGTTCAGTGGGAAACTGCATTGTGTATCACCAGTTTTGCACAATTTTCTATAAGGTCTTGTTATTATTATTTCTTTCTCTGCTGTCCCAGTGAACTGTCCTTAACCTAATCCACGAGGTTTGCCTATGGTTTTTCTTTTCCTCTCTACCTCTTTCCCCTCTGCAGAGAGAGCAGCTGCTGTGTGGTGCTTAGCTGATGGCTGGGGGCAAAACCATGACACTTAGAGAGATTTTCTTAAATCCTAGTGTGCACCAAAACAGACCTGTATAACTGAACATATATAGCTTACTTGCTTATAAGATTGACTACGTTTTTCCAGTTCCAACTGGTGGCCTTATCTCTCTCTCCTCTAGAAATCAATGTGAAATATCATCAGATCATTATACCAACAGCACTTCTCATCTTCAACCAGCTAAACAGCATTTACATATTCTAATGCAATGAGAATGACATATTTGTTGAGGGTATGGTTAACCTGTAGAGAGTGGGGAGATCTCTGATGGCTCCTGCTTGCACTTACGCTGCCTCCCAGAGCTCCCAGGAGCACTCTTTGGAAACCTCTGCTCCTCCTGGGACTCAACAGTGTAGAATGGGGCCTGTATGGCAGAACACCCAAGCAGCTGTATACCTTGCACAACCACAGCTTGTTCAGCCACCTCACCTCCTTGGGAAA
Source organism: Zapornia atra (assembly GCA_013400835.1). Classification (NCBI taxonomy): domain Eukaryota; kingdom Metazoa; phylum Chordata; class Aves; order Gruiformes; family Rallidae; genus Zapornia; species Zapornia atra. The sequence continues at coordinate 56,589 of VZTU01000030.1, read as the reverse complement.
CACTGCAGAGAGAGATTTGGTAGCATACCCTATCCAGTTTGGGGTCTCAGCAGGAGTCCAGTAAGCAGGATAGATACCAAACTCTCAGCGATGTCATGTGTTCTCTACAAGGGTCTTTTGCATGTCCTATGACAGAACAGGGACCCACATGTTGCTACATGCTAAAATGTGCTATCACTCTATTTACAGGCCAGAGTATGTATTCATGAAAGGGTAAGAACAGACATCCTTAGAAACATAAGTGAATTTTACCTCTGGTCTTCTAAAACCTTCTCCCTGTGCATTCATGGGTATCCCCGTTCAGCAGCTTTACTCACAACCAAATATATAGTATTTTTGCAGTGATTTTCCTTTGCACAGCTGAAGAAGATCTCACAGACCATTTTCCATGCATAAAAAGAACATATGTACAGTTTTTCTGCTGATAATATAAACACCATCCTTTTGTGAATTCAGCCTTAGAGTATTTTGATAGGCAGATAAATAGGGACTTTTACTACAGTCTCTTATTCCCAGGTGGGTGGTATTTTCAGTAGTGCTATTACTACCTGTATAAATAGCAGCACTACTGCTGGTGTAATTTGGACTGCTGTGGATGTATATACTCAAAGCACAATTGGATAGTTCTTCTTGTTCACCTATAAAATGATAACTGCAGTCACCTGGCATTTGGTAAATAGATTCAGCAACCTCAGTGCTTCAGAACATCTCCCTAATTTGCCACAAATAAAGAACACTGCATAAAACCTGGCATCCCATGTGAAACATCCTCTAATTGCTTGCAGAAGGGGGAATACAGCATATTCAGACACCAGTGTACTTCATCTGCAAATACCCTCTAAAAATTTTTATTACGTAAGCTTTTAGGCTTGAACAAGAGCGCTCCTCCAGTACTGTGCCTCTCTGATGAGATTAGGGAGGAATGCAACCTAGCAAATATATTGATTCAGAATAAAAATTAATCTACAGGGCTTTAGCACTGATTAGACTGTATATTGACTAGGAAAGGAAAAATTTGGTTTGGTTTTATTTGGTTTGGTTTGATTTTGGTTTGGTGGGTGTCCTTCATTGCCCAATTAATGGTTTATGCTCTCATGTCAATGTTGATCAGGAAAAATCACCACTGAATAACAAATTTTGTAGCCCATAGATGTGAGCACTGAAAAATTTAAAAGGAAAACTTACTAAGAGTATGCTCTTAAAAGGAGTTGTGTGATGTTTCATGAAGGTCCACATAAATAAGTGGTATGTCCTTATGCCTCCAAAGAAGTAACACTGCATCCTTAATAAATGGTGATGCAGTAGCATGATGATGCTCTTTAGATATGTAACGCTGTTGGGAAGGGAATTACTGGTTTTCTATTTTCCACTCACACTCCTTTCAGGGCAGCAAAATCTTTCTGCCATAAAAGCATTAAGAACAGCTGACTCGTTAAAAACAGCCAACTTTTAGTCCTACATTTAGAGTACCAGATCTTATAATGTTATGGGATGTATTTACATTACACATCAACTCTCCATTTCCATTTTTGTCACTACAGAATATGATAATTTCTTATGAGGCATTGCCTTCCCTGATAGCTCTGTTCTTCACCAACTAAAGTCAAAGATTTGGAAATTAATTCCAGTGTGCTGTTGAAAAGGATAATTTGCTCCTGAGATTCAAATGCTATTTTTTACTTTGATTAAGCAAAATACACCGATTTTGCAGTGTTATGACCAGTCAATAAATTCCCCCAAAAGTGACACTTTAACTGATTACACTCTTCTAGTCTTCATGTCACTGTGGATATTAATACTCAAAATTAAGAAGCCTGATTGCCATCTCTTCATCATGCTTACAAGTTTACTGAAATTATTAAAAAATATTAAAATTAATGTAATTTTAAAAGTGATTAAAGAAGTTTCATACAAGGAGAAAGACACTTGAAACATCAATTCTGCCTCTGTGCTTACATCTACCACGATTTAAAGTGCTTATAATTCAACATTTTCATTATGTAACAACCATTTATTTTCTCCTTTTTAGAAATGCAAGTCTTAAATTTACAGAAATTTCTTTTTAGTGTTAATTGCAAAGATAAATCCCGTGTGGATTGAGCAAAATACAATTTATCAAAGGGCAACTACAAACAGGAGTTTTTCCATTATGTTTAGTGGATTGAATCATACCCTATGTATGCCCCTGGCAGGTAGAAGTAATAATAATAACCAACCAACAAAACCAACAACAAAATCCCACAAAAAAACCCCACAAAAAACCCAAACAAAACTATTTTTTTTCTTCTTTTAGATAGCTCTAGTGTCCTGGTTCTGGCCCAGCCAGAGTCAATCTCCCCAAGCAGCCAGCACAGGTGAGCTGAGTCAGTCCAGGCTGTTTCCACACCACCTGATGCACTTTTGGGTGCCTCTGTGGTTGGGGCATTGGGTTGGTCCTTTCCTAGTGCAGCACTCCGTTATGGTTGGGGTAAGGTACTCTGTTATCACCGGGTGTGAGTGTAATTTGCTATGGGCTGTTATTGTTCCCCTTTCATGGTTCTTTTGTCAGTAAACTGTCCTTATCCCAACCCACCAGGGCTCTGTCTGTTTCTCCTCAGGGATTGAGTGCTCAGCCGCTGCTTGGGGCTGAAACAGCACATCTAGAAATGGGCTGAAACAGCACATCTAGAAATGCCATATGACAATAATATTACAATATTCTAGTCACCTATTGTGACTTGTGTTTACTTATTTTTTATAAGTACTGCAGTCAGAACACAAAATATTTCATCCAGCTCACAAAGTTAATTTGATGTTGTCCTTATGCAACCTGTAAATAGAAATTAATAAGCATCATTTAAAGCAGGGTATTTCCCCCCCACACACACATTGCCTAGTTACATTACTCATTGCATCACATTGTTATTTTCCAATAAAACTGATTTCTAAAGTAGTTACTTGGAGAAATATTTGCAGTATTTCCAAGGAAACAAATTTCCACAAGTGATGTGTTTTAGCTGTTCTGTTCTGGTCTAAATATCTGTTCTTTTTCATAGGTATTATATTATCTCTTTCTATGAGAAATAAGACATTTCCATACTGATATCAAAGCTGTTCAAATGGAGTAATAAATGCATTACTGTATGTATCTCCATGTATGTGCACTCTAAAAGATTAAATCCTGGACATTCTTCCCTTCTGCATCTAAATAAATATCCACAACTTTCCTGCTTTGAGAAGGAAAGAGGTCAGAACGACCTGTTTCCCAAGGATTATGTCTGGTTCATCTGTTGCAGACACAGATCGTATTTTAGTATCTTAGTTTATCTTCTCTGAATAAATGCAAATGAAATTGTTTAATGTGTGAGGTTAGGGCAATACTTGAATTTGGCACTTGCTGTATGAACTGCCCATAGGGAAGGGAAATCTTGTCTTAGACACCCTTGGGAACAGGGTCCCTCATGCCGTCAAATTCTCCATTAATTTATGTAATTACTTGTCAATCTATGTACTCCAATCAGATGAGCAGCCTTTATTTCCCACATTTTTAACCTCCACACATTATGTGATTCTTGTAGCTGTTCCCACCTGACCCTGGTACTAGACTGGGCATTTCACAGCCCGAACAGCCTACCTCCAACTACGGAATTCACTGGGTCTAAAGTTCATCCAGAAAACTCCTGAGAGACCTGATTTCACTGTATAGATTCAAACCAACCTCAGTATGTTGATCCTATGCTTACAGTTGTTTCCTTTAATGTCAGAGAGCATTTGATAACGTTCAGCATGGCAGCTAAAGCATTTGGTAGCTATAGTTCCCTAATCATTGTGCTGTAGGAATAAATGATGTTCGGTTTTCACTCTGGGCACTGGAGAACACATTGTAAACATCCAGCTAAGGAGTTTAGGCATCTCAGCTGTGAGTCTGCAACCACACCATCGAATCAATCAAGCAAAGCCCATGCATGTGAAGACTTGGTAATGTGAACTACATAATGGATCCAGCAGGAAATACAGGTCAGGGACAAAGGCATTTAAAGACAAGAGAAGTGGAAGAGAGCCTGGTTGTGGGCATATGTAAGCAGAGTGTGACACGCAGAGAGGCTGAAAACACTGTGAAACCTATATCAAATCAAGTCAACTGCGTATCACATTTGTGCTCTGATGTAGGGCAGGACTTGATTAGTTTAGGCAAAACCCATCCTAATAACAATCTTGGGAACAGGAATTTCTCCTTGCAAAATACTCTGGTATTTGTTCTATACAGACTTGTGCATCACTGTGCTGTGTGCCATTACACATTTCTGTCATGCCATATGGCATGTAACAAGGAGGAAGCTAATAATGGAATCCTATAGGAAAATAAAAATCAGACAAAGTGAGGAAAACTCTATTTTAAAAAGCCAGAATCACTTTCTTTAAAGTCACAGCAAGAATCAAAGAACACGTAGCTGCAATAACTCCTGAGTGTATTTGGAGAAGCCTTGCTTAATCCAGTGTCAATGTCAAGTAAGAATTCCAGAAGTAAAGAGGCAATTAGAGAGGAGGGAGTGAGACACAGACATGAGAGTCTGACACGAATTAAAGTACATTGGTTTTCCTTCAATAGCATCCACTGGAGTGGTGCTTGGGAAAATGTTTGTTGACATTCCATTTTCACAGTCTTTTATTTGTATTCCATGTAGTATGGAATAAATACCTTAAAAATGCCCAAACTCATACAGCTGACAGCATTTATTTGTATGGACAAGGGCATGGATTTGAACTATCCAGAAGAGAATTGGAAAAGTATGCAATATCCACAATCCCCAACATCAAGACTTATCTTAAGTAAAAGATAATTTGCAACATATATCACTCAAGAAACCCAAGGTAATGCATGTTTCTGTTTATAATCTGGTCCATTTTAGTAATTCAGTATGAACTAGCCCAACATTATGTAAAATCTGCTTTCATTTGAAATTCTTTTAGCCACATAAATCAGCCTTGCACACTGCTCTGAGTTACCTGACCAGTTTCTAAAAAGTGATTGAAGTGAGCATATTCTTCATAATATAAGGTTTTGCCACATATTATATCTAATAAAAGGTACTTTGCTATTTTTCTGACAAGTGTATTGGTACATGTTTAACCAAACACAGAAATTTATGGATAATTGTCCTTTCCTGTAAATCATCATGTTCCACTTATTTTGGTATAGTCCCATAGCAGGTTAGTGGCAAAAATATCCTCCCTGCTGACTTAAATATAAGGTAAAGGTAATGTTTATTAATATTTATTAAAGATACCTGGTTTACCACACAGATGCACCAGGAAAAAAGAGAGAAATACTCTCAGTAGAAGTGAAATCTCCTCAAGAAGTGCAATAACATCATTGCCACATATTAGAAACTAAGAACGTTATGTTAGCACTCAGGCTGATTCAAGGACCACAGCAGGAACAATAGTGACTTCTTTTGCCTAGGAGTTGTTGAATTGTCAGAGTCTGGACAATGAAAAATACGGTGGATGGAGGTGATTTAAGCAGCTTCACAATTTGTTTGCATAGAAAACCTCACTGGCAGCACATGTTTAAACTCTGTGGTAATGAGGTCAAGCACAGCATTTATGAAACCACTTTATCTAGGAATTTGGCCATCATCAGAAAATAAAGATATGTTAAGCAGCATTCAGAAGCACACTATTGGATAACGAAGAAACCCAGACATAAAAGTGGAAAAGAGGAAAGCTTCTCAGAACTTTTTGTTCTTACTTCTTTCAAAAGACTATAACTGACAAAGAAGAAAGCTCTAGACCACTACAGGAAACACATTTGAGTTCACCCAGTTCTATTCAGAAAAAACAATCCTAAAGACTTCTCATCAAACCTGCAAAGAAAGAAAAAAGGAAATAAAGAGGGACTGAGATGACAATTAACTGTGGAATATGAAATACCTGAAAAATATTAAGAGGTGCATTCAGCTGGAGATTATCATTATCTAAATACAGGTGTTAACAAGTTATGTTAGGTGTCTAACCTTCTATAGTCAGTGAAAAGTGTTCAGTTTTAAAACCAAAACTTAGAGCTCAGCAGCTAAAAAAGGTATCTGTAATTAGGTTGTGTATATTACTGCATTTGTATTGGGAGAACTCTGAAATTAGATTGTCTATATTACAAGATTTGTATTGGGAGTATAGACTCATAGGTGTATTTATTATGGATATCACATACATTTAGGAAATAAATTGCAGCTGAAATCTTTCAGAAAGAGATGTGTAATATACTATAAGGTAGATACGATCTGGGAATAGCCATGGTCCCATGGGAAGGTAAAACAAGACATATTCAAACCGATCTAGCACTAAAAAATATCTTAAGTCAGCTTTATATATTAAGAGCATTAAGGCATATGGGATCTAACTATTTCCATGTGTGTGTTTGTATATGTTTTGTAATCATCTGAAACCCAGGTGCTAAGCAAAAATTTTATGCTTTTAAGAGATTCTGATGACCATAAGACAAGAACAATTTTGCCCCACAAACATAAACAGTTGGGTTCTTTGACAAACACTTTTAAGCTTTGATGCATCATAGTGAAAAATTACAGCAGAGGAAGAGCTACCAGAAAATGATTATCATATGTTTGTGAGAAAATCCTCATCTGGTTGAGTAGTAAAACTAGTAGTCTTAAATATGTTCTAAATGTTTTTTTATCAGCAAAACAGAGCAATGATCAGACGTTTTTCCATCTGGACTGTGAGGAGTTTTCACTTCCACACTGTAAAAGACAGGATAACTCAGTGCTTTAAAAATAATTGAAGTGAGATTTGTGTGTGCTTAGAAAAGTGTGAAAGTTTTATTTCATATGTCATAAATAAAGCACGTATTCATGTGCTTTCTTAATTCCCCTCTTTCTTTGTTCTAGTTGTCATTTCTGCTGCACACAAGAACTTTCCAACCTGGAAATGAGATGGAAATTAGTCTGACACCTCCAAATATGAAACCATGTAGATTTTTTTCACTGAAGACTGAGGCTCAGCCAGGAGTATTCACACACAACAGCTGTATTCAGATTACACTAAATAAACTGATTGCCATGGAGAAGCATATTTACTTAGAATAATTTCTTTTAAATTTTCTATTATTTTCGTGTAAAATGATGGAGATTGGAGGTAGCTGCCTGAGGACATCATAAGCTTGGCATGATAAACTGATGCAGATAAAGAGTTCATCAGAACTATCAGGTACTGGGGCACCATGCCAGTAGTTGGCAATTTGCTATTGAAAAGATGCATGCAGATGGGTGTCTACAAGCTGTGAAAGTTGATTTTTTGTGGGGTGAACGGGGGGGATTTACATGTCAGAGCTTCAGGCGATGTATACTCTGCCAGTGTGGCTGACAGTGTTGTGCACTAGCTACCCTGAGGATTTGTGATGGCATTGATGAGGCCTCCCTTAGAATAACAACAGTGCTGGATCCTCTGGAGCTTATGAGTGTAGGTCCCGACCCTGGGAACAGACATTCTGTCTCTGGTACCATTTACACTTACCGAACACACACACACACACACTGCTGTGGACATTGTGCATTGTAGATGCTCATCAGCTCAAATCAGCTGGATTACACCTCACAGACCTTCACAACAAATGTATTTATTGGTGGATTTGACATGACAACTATTCACATGAGATTGCTCTGGCCAGCTTCCAGGAATTGATGAATGCTTATTTTTGAGCTATTGTAGAGGCCTGGAAATGAGAGCCTAGCTAAAATAATTGCCTGTCAAAAATGAGTCACTTATAGAAGCACAGCATCAGCCACGTGTTGGAGGGGACAGGAATCATCAGAGCCCTGTATCCACAGAGAGTGCCTGATTTGGGAGCAGTCAACACATCCTCCTTAAGGTGCAAGAAGGCTGTCAAAAATATGTAGGTGCAGGTGATCTAATTGATCCACTTGGATTTCCAAGAGGTTTCTCAAAAACTCTTTCCTCAAAGACAAGAAATTAAGTGTGCAGAGAAAATTAAAATGGATACAACACTGGAAATAGAAGACAGGTCTTTTCTCAGTACCATTACAAGTCAAATTCTGTGTGGATTTGTGTTGAAACATTTTCTGTTTAAGATACTCACATTTTCACAGAATCACAGAACAGTGGGGGCTGGAAGGGACCTCTGGAGATCATCTAGTCCAAATTCCCAGCTAAAGCAGGATTGCCTAGAGCAGATTGCACAGGATTCTGTCCTGGTGGGTTTTGAATATCTCCAGAGGAGGAGACTCCACAGCCTCTTTGTGCAACCTGTCCCAGTGCTCTGTCACCCTCAGAGTAAAGTTTTTCCTTAAGTTCAGCTGGAACTTCTTGTGTTCCTGTTTGTATCCATTGCTCCTTGTCCTGTTGTTGGGAACCAATGAAGTCTGGTCCCATCCTTTTGACATCCACCCTTTAGATATTTATAAGAGTTAATGAGATCCCTTCTTAGTTTTCCTTTCTTCAGGCTAAACAGCCCCAGCTCTCTCAGTCTTTCCTCATACAAGAGATGCTCCAGTCCCCTAATTATCTGCGCAGCACTCCACTGTACTCCTCTGGAGTCCTTATCACCTTATGAAGAGGATGAGCAGGGAGATATAATTTGCAAATGAAACACAACTCTCCAAGGCCTTAAGAACAAGAACTAGCCACGAATAATAATCTTTTTTTTAACCTTAAGAGGCCAAGTGACTAGGCAATAAACTTGTAGATGAATTTCAGGGTAGATAAATATAAAGTAATGCACAGTGGGAAAACCAATTCTGGCTTCACTCAAAAAATTATGAGCTCTCTACTGATCATTACTACTTGGGAGCAAGACCTTCATTTTATGATATATAGGTCCATAAAAAACATCAGGTTAGTGTCCTGTAGCAGTTGAAAGAGCAAAAGAAAAGTTAGAAATTATCAGGAAGAGAACAGAGAATAAACCAGAAATTATCATGGTGCAATATAAATGCATGTTCTGCCCATGCCTTGAATATTGTGTTCAGTTCTGCTCTCCTCATCTGCAGAAGGACAGGTAAGGTTCACAGAAGGTCATCAAGGGTAATCAAAAGCAAGAAGAGCTTCAGTAAGAGGAATAACTGAGTTGACTAGGACTCTTTATTCTGAAAAGGGGGATTGTTGCAAAGGTCCACAAAATCCTTAGTGACATAACAAAGGTAGGCAGGGACCAATTGCTCACTCCATCTTCCAATTCAAGAACTAAGAACAGGCAAGCAAGAGCTGGGTTCAAAACCAGTAAAAGGAGATGGTTCTTTATGCAAGTGAGTATCAGACATGTGGAACTCCTTGCTATTGTGGAAGTATCTTGTGCATGGTGTGAACAGTGCAACCCCTCTTTTGTTCTTAGCTCTCACAGAGAGCCATCTGTGGCTGCCTTTCCATCCTGAAATGCATGGCCTATTCTTGATTATCCCAAGCTATGGGAGAGAAGAAAGTGGTACTAATAATGTATGCCCAGCACATGGGCCTGAGTCTGCATGTAACATCATCCAGAGCACTGTGGTTCCTGAGCTGATCAAACAGTTAGCAGTTGCATGACTGCTTTTTGGGCTTCCCTGGAAACAGTTGAATTTTCAAATTAATCTTTTCTGCATATACAAGTATATGTTTGAATATTGGTTCATTACTGAGTTAAAGATAGTACCATTAAAAAGTCACCCATTGCTCATACCAGTGCTGTGAGAGAAGGTGGTTATTGCTTACCCTAAGCAAAAGGGAAGACTGAAGTGCTTCAGAAATGTCTATGCAGCAATATTTTTGTTTTCATGCAGTCACTATTTTTTTTTCTAGACTGCTTCTTTCTTTTAAGCCCTTTGCTAGTGGGCACGAATGAGGCATGAACTTCCTTCTGTGATCTTCATGTTCTCTTGATTGTTTTGGACACTTCATCTCTGCTTTCTGAATGCTAGATTTAATTGACTTTGGGCTAGAGTCAGAAAGGGATGGGCTCAGTGTAGCAGATGGCAGCCCTGGATATCTCTGCTAGAATTGGGCATCATGTTTGTTTTGGGTTTGTGTGGCAAGGTTTTGGTATCTGTGGTGAGGGGCAGGCTGCAGGGCTGGCTTCTTTAAGAAGTTGCTAGAATCTTCCCCTAGGTCCTACAGAACCAATACAAGCTAGCTCCAAGACAGACCCATCACTGACTGAGGCTGAGCCAATCAGCGACAGTCGTAGAGCCTCAGTGATAACATATTTAAGAAGGGGGGAAATAAAGTGGCAGCCTGTTGCCACCAGAGAAAGGAGTGAGGAGATGTAAGAAACTTTGCAGACACCAAGTTAGTGAAGAAGGAGGGGGTGCTCCAGGCACTGGAGCAGAGATTCCCTTGCAGCCCCTGGAGAAGACGATTATGAAGCAGGTTGGACCCCTGCAGCCCATGGAACATTATGGGGAGTAGAGATTCTACCTGCAGCCCATGGAGGACCCCACGGTGGAGCAGGTGGAGACACCTGAAGGAGGCTGTAAGACAGTGGGAAGCCCATGTTAGAGCAAGCTCTTGGCAGGACCTTCAGCCCATGGAGAGAGTGGCCCACACTGGAGCAGGTTTGCTGGGGCGACCTGTGACCNCAGAAGGGACCCACACTGGGACAGTCCGTGAAGAACTGAGGACCCTGTGGGAAGGACTCATGTTGGAGAAGTTCATAGATGACTGTCTCCCATGAGAGGGACCCCATGCTGGTGCAGAGGCAGGGTGTGAGGAGTTCTCCCCCTGAGGAGGAAGGAGCATCAGAAACAACGCATAATGAACTGCCTAAAACCCCCATTCTACATATCCCTGTGCTGCTAAGGAGGAGAAGGTAGAGAAATAGGGAATAAAGTTGAGCCCAGGAAGAAGGGAGAAGTGGGGGGAGGTGTTTTAAGATTTGGTTTTATTTCTCATTATCCTACTCTATTTTGACTGGGTAATAAATTAGATTAATTTTATTCCATGTTGAGTCTGTTTTGCCAGTGGTGTTAATTGCTGGATGATCTCTACCTGTTCTTATCTCTACTCATGAGCCTCTCTCTCCCGTCTGGCTGAGGAGGGGAGTGATAGAGTGGCTTTGTTGGGCACCTGGCCTCCAGCCAGTGTTAAACCACCCCAGTGTTGTACCCCCAACAAAACTTTTCTTAGTAAAGGTAAGATATATCTCTTCTCATTTTTAATACATTAAGTCTTGGCACTAAGCCCAGAGAAAGTTTGGGAGTTTGGGGTATCATCTATATTATCACTCCAGGAGTGTAATAAAAGAACATCTGAGGAGCAGCACAGCACAGGGGTGATTCATTTTTAACCTAAAGAGTTATGATCTAGCACCTTACCCTGCTCAATCAAGAATGAATATATGTGGAAAATCTTGGTTAAGAAGCTTCCAAGGATGATGTGAATTGACTTCTGTCTTTGTGTGTGTGTGTGTGTGCTGAATAGTATAAACCCTTTTGGATAAACAGCAATGTTGGATCTAGAAAAAAATCCGGAGTATGAACTTTTTTTAAGCATTCCAAGCACAGACACCCAATAAATACAGGAGTCACGCTACTTCATGCCACTGATTTCAGGTACCCCAAAGATTTCCAGGCTCTTCATACAGATTAAAAAAGAAACCACATACTCAACCAGCACAGCTCACTTGGCTTCAGTCTGCAAATTCAGAGCTATCTAACACATTAAGTGACCTTAATCCAGAAATTGTTCCATGCAGGTTCTGGTCTCTGATTACTGACAGGCTAGGTAGGAGCAGAAGACCCAGTGAGCAAGCACATCACACCTCATACCCTGGTATTGCCCATCTAGTCTGCAATAAACATTCTCCCCACACCTAACAGTGGAAAAGACCCAGGCCTACTTCTCAGCCCTAAAACCTCAGTGTCTTGTGCTGGGGACTTGGGATAAGGGGCTGGCATAATCTGTGCAGTAGATGTGCAGCAGAACATGTATCAGCTTTCAGCTGACATATGTTTAGTAGGATTCTTTAGACTTGGCAAGCTTTGCCTGGAGATTTTGTACCTTTTATTTTCAAATTTAATCCGGCAGATTTACCACCAAGAATGAGAAACAGTTTTTACCTCCTAAATTCCAGTTCAGCGGAAACCAGTATCTAAAGGAGTAGCTATCGACTTTACCAATGCCTAGTTGTTTATATCAGAAGTACCATTTTCTTCTCACCCCATTTCAACTGCTCTTTGTATACAGTTAATGCCTTAGAAAAAGTGCCAAAAGGGAGTCCTTTCTCTGCTTGGACAAAAATCGCCGCTTTGAGCTTCTGTTTTATTTCTGTTTTGTCTGCATTTCAGAAGAAGGCCGGCACTTTAAACAGCAATTTGGAATCAGTGTTTCCTGCTGTATTTCTCTTTCAGGCACTGCTGATGTATGTACATTTTGAAAGGACAATCCTCCTTTGTCTCTCAGGCTGAACATTAAACACTGCCAGAGCAGCAGAGCAGAGGGCCACTGGGAGATGAGCAGAGGCTGCCAGCTAGGCAATCTGGGGAAAGGGTGATGAAATCCTCTTCTCAGCCACGTTGCCGGTCTTCTGACAACTAGAAAATACTTCCTACATAGTAGCTGCTCGTGGTATTCAATCATATATTATGTATGCCCTTTCAGAAAGTGATGACCAAACAACACAATATTAAAGAGCCTTTTAAAATGATAATGGTGCATCTCAGGCACTAAAAAATATTGCCCTTTTCTATTCTGAGCCTCTTTACTATTCAGTACCAATGTTTGACCGCAGCCCCATATTTTACCCTTGTGTCATGTATTTCATCTTTTTTTCCCCACTATCTGTATATACTGATATAACTACAGGAAAACAGACAAATATACACCTAAAACACAAATACAACCTTGTACAGAGACCACAGTGTACTTTGCTACAATTTTTTTTTGAAAACAGGTTTTAAAGTTCTCTAGATATAAAAGTCAATGCAAGTAGTCTCCTACTAGATATAAGCAGTAAAGCCAAAGGTGCAGCAGTTTGGTAAGAGGGTCCCAGCTCAGTCTGCCTGGCTCCAGAACAGACACCCTCCCTAATGCAAGCCTGGGTTCCTCACCTCTTGAATGATCAGATGGCTGGCCTTGATTTTCCTCAGTTTCCATTGCATTGAGTACTGATCTGTGCTTCAACTCTCCCATTCTCAAAACCATCATTTCTCACCGCTTTGAACCTTCCCCCTCAAAGAGTTTATGGACAATATTGACACTGGAAGGACTGTTCCCTCAGTACCTACCATAGAATTCTCACCTTCTTCCTTGTTGTTATTAGCTATATAAAGACCTTCTCATACCAATGGCCAGCTGTTTCTGTGTCAAGAGTGGGCTTCTCTGTGGATGCACGTGTCCTGCCTGCCGCATGTTGAACAGATCCAGGCAAGGTCTTTGAGTGGGAGTTGGTGAATCTGAGGGTGCTGCAGCTGCTGTTTGAAGCATCTGCTGGTAACAGTTTTCTCTCTGCAGTCATCAACCTCTGCTGTCAGCCTTGTTCCCCCTGATGACTAAGGATCCAGTGCTGCACACACTTGGTACCAGGAGCTTTATGCACCAGCTGCTCTGGGGAGATAGGAGCCAGGGTGTGTGCAGTGTGGAGCATTTTCTCGCAGATGTAAAGCCCAGAGAGCCTACATAAGAGTTTAATACTGACTATTATTGCCTCTCTTACAACTCTAGTCTGGCCCTTGAGATATGCTTTGAGGTTAGTATTAAATTAGAAGAGTTTTCACAGCATCTAATTTCAGGCATCAGATTCACTCTCCAGTCTGGCCTCCACTCCTTCCTCTTTACTGAGCACAGGCAAAATGTAGCACCCTAGGCTGGGTGCCCACATCGCTCACAGCTGTACCCAGGGCAACACCAAGTGCAAACAGTCTCACACTCAGCATATCCCAATCATTTACACTTGTCAGTCTCTGCTGCAAATAAGTACTGTATTAGTTTAAACGTGGGGAACCCAAACAATTCCTGAAGGACCTGCCTGCCTCTGGGCCCCTGAATGCACTGTAGCCTGTAAGAGGCAGGTCCCCACAGAACCCGACAAAGTCAAAGAGGGTTCCTCCCTACAATGACTTTTCCCTTTAGTACTGCATTAGAGGGCTGAGGATCATATCTATAGAGTTAGGCCTCCTTAAATATGTTTTCTCAGGCAGATTTCAACTATTGTTGGGTACTTTGCCAAGATTGGGTACCATGCAACTGGCAAAGACTGTCAGGCCCCAAGGCCATCATTTCCCCTCCTTCGGGAAAGGCATTTTGGCTCCAGGCCAGCCTGGGAATTGCTCAGCCTTCAGGAGACCTCCCATGAGAAGACAGAGAGGCCCTTCTGAGGGCTGATCCAGCTGCTTTCAGGTGGGGGAGTCCCACCAGACCTGGCCTGAGCTACCCCCACCCTGCAAAGCCCTGCTTATGCCTGGCCCCAGTCCCAACACTTGACTTGCCTTGGCCCCAGAACATGCCCAATGCCCAGGGCTAAGGCTGCCACAGTGCCTCTCCCACCCCTCCCTGTCCAGCTGCCCTGCTCCTGGCTGGGGACAGAGCCTGGCTTCCAGGTCCTGCCCTGATGGACCCTGTGGGGAGTCCATATAGCACCCCCTTCAGGAAGGTCTGATAAACACTGTCCCCAACTAGGGCAGACTCTGGGTACACAATTGCACTTCACACCTACATATGTGTCCCTGTGCAACTCCAAGAAAGGCATAGCCTTCACATCAAATGCCTGCAGTCCACATTTGTGCTGCGGCAGTTTGATCCTGTAATGAAGAGAAGGGGAATAGAGCAGAGGCCAAGGGAGTCCTGAGGGTGACAACCCCACAGCAGAGGCCTGGGAGATACAGCAAGCATCACATAAGGGCAACCAGGCAAGTGGCTGTGACCTTTGTATTTCCCAGTCATGTTCTTCCCCTTCTTTTTGCTGCTCTGCCTTGATTTATTATGTTTATAATGTATACAGCAAGTGCGTTCAGTTAGGGACCACGTTGTGCTGTGTATTCTCTCAGAACTGCAGTAAGGTTTTATTTTATCAAGTAGTTGTCAATACTTGTCTGAAAATTCAAGGAGACCCAAAAGAGAATGCTGCCATTTTTCACTAAGAATAAATATGGAACGGACTAAGATTTCTGAAGAGCTCATGGAAAAAAACCCACCCCTGTGTTTGTTTGCACCTCCTGGTTAGAAAAAGATGGGTTTTATTAATAGATCTATTTGCTTTTCTCATTTAACACATACTGTATGTCTCAAGGGCACACTATTGAGGCTAAATTACAAATTTTAATACTTAGTTCAATTAAATACAGCATGCATAGAGCCAAGATCCAAAAGAACAGAGCCCACACGGTCTTCAGGTGCCAAGCTTGGAGACCCGACACTGAGCTTCTTTTCAGACCTGAGCATATACTAAGTTCCTAAGAGTGGGGAGATGACACTGCACTTACTCCATTTCCTTACGTCAAACTTTAACACAATCTGATGGTCATATGAAACAAAGGCAATGGTTTGTTATTACTTCCTGAAAGTGAAGAGCAGTTGGATTTAAATGATTGTGTAAGCTGGTGCCAAAGAAAGTGCATGCAATCTATATTATATATGCATAGTTATACACACACACGTGTGTGCCTTAGTGGCTTCAGGTAGTAATTAAGAAAGAGCAGATAAGATTTCCTTCTTATGCAACTGAATTAAAGGTTCCTCGGGAATATGCTGTTTCTCAACACCTTTCAGGCTTATTTATCTTATGTTACTGACTCTCTGATAACTATTGCAATTCAGAGCTCAAATTCCACATCAGGTTGGGCAACCAGTAGGCTTGATTTAGCCATTCCTTCTGCTCATTCATTTCTGTAGCTAAAATATACATGTTCCCCAGCACTTCAGTTTGCTCCTAGCAGCAGCATAAATTAAGCACAAATATTTATTTGATTCCCCTTCTCTGAAGTTTCTTGAACCTTCACCTCTTCAAGGCGGCTACATGCTATTCAAAACTGATCCCTAAATCAGAAGCATCCTTCTTTCTTTCTTGCTCAAACACTTTTAATGTTAATTTTCAGCACACTTTCTTCACACATTCTGGTCTTGAAGGAGCTGTATTTTGCAGTTCTGTTTTGCTTCCAGCTTCTTCCAAATGATGATATTATAAAACCCATTGCTTTTTTATTTCCTTCAAACCGACTATCAAACGTTAGGAAGTAAGGGTAAAACACAGAACATCCTCTTGGAAAACAAATGCTGGTAAAGAGGAACAGGAAGAAAGAGTCATATAGAGACTCACTGTTCCCAGGGGATGAGACAGACAAAATGGTCTTTCTGTTTCTCTTCATTTGATGCAGTATTTTAGATTTTTCTGTGACAGAGTCATATAAAAACCTAAGTCTGCAGTGTCTCAGCTCCAAAGCGGCGTTTAACTCATTAAAAATCTTTATCTCCAGTAGCTCATGGAAAATAAAGCTTTGAAACTATTTCTACTCCAAATGCTTTTGAGCTCAACAAAACCCAGACCAAGACAGAATAATCCTATATATACTACACCTTTGACTCCTCCGCCACCTTTCTTAAAGAAATGTGTGCCTTAATATTTTGCTATACACATGGAAGCTCATTGAACACATTCTTCTAGGTTTCTTAAATAAAACTAAGGACTGTTAAAGAAAGAAGCAGTCATATAGATGCATCACCTTACCCTGCTCTGCCAGCCCAGCCACACTCATTCACTTCCCTAAAGCTTCCAAAATGACTTGTGTCTCTGATATTATTCTATGCTGTTTTCAATAAGCTGTCTTTAAATACTTAAATAGTACTAGTTTTTACCAGACATAGAAAATTACTCTGGTGATAAGCTCTAAGTTCCTAACACAGTGCCATCAGACAATACTTAACTCTCTTTGAGACAATGTCCTTGATGAAACAGTATGCTGCCAAAGAAAGTGTAGGCTGTAGCAACTCTAGGCAGTGATCCTCCTGTACCTAAGTGAAACTACTTTTTGATCATATGGCATCCCATTCTGTGTGCTTGGTCAAAAAAATGAAAAAATACTGAGGATCTGCAGTGGCAGACACATTTTGATACTAGATTGTGCCCCTCTTTCTGTAGGTAACTAAAGCTTAGAAAATACGGAAAAAAAAACTTAATGCTGGCTGGATAACCAGATATCCTCTCCAAATACACACATGGGTAGTTTTTCGTGTCAGTAGTGGAACTAGAATTTCTAAGAACAGCTAGTGGAAGGCAATTCCTAGGGTGTCCACACAATGCCTTGGTAACATCAGCATACCCATGACATAAAAGGATGTAAGTACTGCAGCAGGGCTTTTTTCCAGTGCAAAACACACTGAATCTGTGCTCCCAAAGCATAATATTCCCTGACACTCTACTTACAAAAAGACATGAATAACAATCCATTGGAATGAATACTCAATGTTCCCGTGGTACAATTAGCTTTTTATCATTTTGTAATTGTTGAAAAAAAGAGAGGCAAATCCATGGTTAAACAACTCAGGGAATGGACCTTAATTTCTAGTTGTTTTCTAATCTACCAGATTTGCTTCCTGTGTTCATTTGCACATAACCTTAAGAAATGCTAACACTTCCCACTGCTGTAGATTCTTCCATCTCAGGAGCTTAGAAGAGCTTTTCAGACATGAATATGCTGCATATCAAACAACCCCTGTGGTTCTGAGAAGTCTAGGCATGTAGGCATCAGGCAAACAATATGACTTCCTCAAGACTACACAATGAGCTCAGATAAACCTACGCCTCAGTCACAAGCTAATTTTTCTTCTATTCTCAAGTATCTTAAGGATTAATCTTGACAAGTCTGGGTAACAATAGTGGTTCAAACATTATGCTTTTATTAAAAAGAACTTTTAATAAAGAAAAAAAGTCCCCATTTTTTAAGGCATCCAAAATGAAACAATCGCTTTTCATGTTCCTCCCCTGCCCTTTTCAGAAGCAAAATAGAAAAATGAAAAAAGGGAAGGAAGAGAGAAATGGAGTTTACCACACACAATTATAAAAAAAGAAAAGCCAAAGAAGACATACAATTCTCATCACTACTTTTAAAGCATGTAATGAATGTTACATTGATTTTTTTAGTTATTTAATAAGAATTTTTTGGCCAGTATTTGACCAACTCATTCACTCAAATCAAGGACATTGTCAGTAGTGCATGATTCTAATACTGTGCTAGGATTACATGTGTTTGCAAAATCAGACCCTTAGACATCAAAGATGGTTGGCTGGAAGCTTCATGATTTTTAAGCTGGTACTTAAAGCCTTTATTTCATATTGCATTTATACTGGAAAGGTTAAACTGGTGGTGCTTTTTAAACCTCTCTGCAATTTTCCTTTTTTTTACAATCAGCAAATATTTGAGGTTAGTGAAAATCACAACAAGTTGGGAATGGGGGAAGAAAAAAATCAAAAGGTAAAACACTTGTTGCTGTGACATTTTTTTAAAGGTTTTCTCCTACACACAAAATGGGAAGAATGCAGGATGTGAAGAAGCCAAAGAGGAAGAACTTCTTAGCCAGTGTTTAGAGGACAGCTGAGAAATACTGCCTGAATACTTCTGGTGATAATAATTGTGCTCCAGATTCACAAAAAAAAATCCCCAATCCCATACAGAGTAGTTTCTTAGTTCTGTTTTATTCTTCTATCAAAAGCGAGAATGCCAAGACTGTGATTTTATCTATCTTGATTCATTTGGTGTCTATCACTGAGGTAGCTGGACCCCGTGGAACAACAACAACAAAATAAAGACGAGAGAAAGAAACACACTTGCAGAAGAGGCAGATGAAAAGACAAAAACTTGTCGGTTTCATTTATTTATTTAGAGCTATAAAAACTTCCAGAAGCACCTCTCTGCTCTGAATCCCATCTCATGAATTAAAATAACCAGTAATGCGCAATATAGAAAGGACAGCTCATCACAATTCAGCGCATAAATATTCAACAGTTATCATGAGGAAAAATAAGCTGAAAGCTGTTCATCTTTCAACCCAGTCTTCCCTAAGAGCCTAGAGAAAAGACAAATTTTGAAGGTTAGAAAGACAGACTAAAAAAGAAAAAAAAATCACTGGAAAATGGTGGTGACATCACCCAAGTCCAGGATGCAACAGGGAACGAAGCATTCAGGTGGCCTTTTTAAGCACAGCACTTACGTGTACACTTAGTGGTGAGTGAGAGAATGAACATGAGGAGTATTCATCTGTCTCAGAGGCTGAGGTGTTGCTCCTGAATGCATGCTTGGCCACAGAGAGGAACTAGAATTTAAGGCATGTTGCTCTTGTCCTGGTCAACTCTCAATGCAAGGGAGAAAGTAATCCCTAATGAGGATGAGACATAATTTTTTTTCCTGTGTCTTCTACAGAGTGTCTTCAGAAGAGTGCCTGAAAAATTAAATGCCAAGAGTTTCCTACTCTGGAAGCAAGAATAGTTACGTTCTGATCCCAAGTCAGCACTGCTGAGAAAAAACAGTTCATAATTGTGTTGGTTCTTTCTGCAGTCCATTTCACTGGCAATTCTGACTAACCACAATATGACTTGTTCTAGTTTATTGGCAGAAATGTAATAGTCACCAGTTCTGATGATATCTGATGATGATTTTTCTCTACAAATGTTTGCTTGCTAGAGGACAAACAGGAGAAACAGGCATTGGAGGGCACTACCAGGTCAGTTGGACATTTTATTGAGCAGCCCATCTCTGAGATCAACTAATCTCAGACACTTCTGAGGAAGATCTATAACTTAAATAATATGAAATGTATAGAAAAAAAAATATTCATTCCACAATGTATTTCTCAGTTTGGCTTGGATTCCAAGGTGTGACAATTATGTTTCTATCCCAATGTAATTACAGCCCATACCTATATCTCAAATCAACTTCTTGGGAATCCTGGTAAATAACAGGAAATAATAACACCCAGTTCACTATCGCTCAGTGTTACTAGTTTTGGCACTTCTGGACAGGGTTACCCCATTCAGGTGGAGATGAACACTGCCCTGAGCAGTTGTGGCCTGGCTGTCCCACTGTGCAAGAGAAAGATATAGAGAAAACACAGCAGTCATCGGCATAGCTGATAATTTTTGCTTTTGACAACAGAGCTCTGGGTTTGGGCATGCAGTTAGCTGGCTTCCCACTCCACTGAAGTCCAACCAAATATTTCATGTTGTTGCTTTGCTAAACATCATGAAAAGGCACAGATTTCTTATGCATAGCAGGTAATCCAAACAGATCAAGACAACAGCATGATGGTACTTTGTACCTACTTTAGCAAGACAAGTTACATTTCACTGACATTTTGATTAATATTGTCAAATCAGTGGAGAGACTCATTTTAGAGTTAATATAAGCACAGGAATATCATGCACTGTGGCATCCTATCTGCCAAAGCTGCAGAAAGTAATCATCACTGGTAAAGGAGTCAAGGTCTGAGCCATGGGAATGTTATCCTCACAGAGGGAAGGCATTGATATGAACATTCCTTCATGGTTTATCCTTGAAGATAAGGATTAGATTTCTGTTAACATCAGAATTTACTGCATCATAGTTTAATGCAGAAGTTCCTGAAGGAGCCCACTAAAGCTGTGCTTACAAGGCTTGTGTCACTGCCAAAACATGGCCACCTTGAATTTTGCCTGCTCCTTGCAGCACTGTCCAAGCCTTAATGTTTGAAAGATCGTAGCAGCTTTTTAACTAATATAAATGTACCTGTTCAGTTTCTGCCATAAGGGAACTCCAGTAAAGTTTATACTACACCTGGCTGGCATAATCCCAATGGTGAATTTGTCCCAGTCTGTTTAAGATTGTATTCCTTCCATTTTAGTTTCATTTGTGCTTATACATGGAAATTATTCCATCAATCCACTTTTATATCTTGTGTTATTTAAGAAAATTAAGTAGGTCAATGGTCAGATAAATTTGAGAAAAAGAAAGAGAAATATGATAATATGATCTTTTCCTTCCGCCCCCCCCCCGCTCCTTTTTTGTCTNNNNCCCCCGCCTTCCTTTTCAGTCTCATTTGGAACTGAATCTTACCAGTCCTTGGAAGGATGCCAAAATTCAATATTGTGATGATGGGAACATGAATAATGTATAAAGAGACACTTCAAACAGTGTATAAAATCTGAGGCACAAAATGTCTAACAAGACTAAACCAAAGGCTTTATAAAAGTTACAGCAGAACCAATTGGTCAAGTACTCTTAAGGTTGTCCCATCCTGTTCAGTTACAGATGTTAGTAACTGACAGGTCAAGATTTCTGTGCTAGAAAATTGCTGTAACCCCAGGTAAAACAAAAAAATCCATTAATAAAGATCATATGTACAAAGCTATTCCAAAATTATATAATAATCTTTTTTCCTAATCTATATGGTTTGGGGGGAGGGGGTTGTTTGGGTTTGGGTGGGGTTTTTTTGGGGGGGGTTGTTTGTTTTTTGGGGGTTTTTTGGTCATATGTACAGTACCAGATCTATATTCAACACTGGTGATATACACAAAAATACTTTTGTGTGATGTTTTAATGTTTTTTCAATGTAGAGGGTGGAAATACTCCAAACACAAAAATTTATCCTACTGATGTGCTTTGGGAAAAACTCTATGTAGTTCATGAAACATCAAAAACATTGCTGAATTTCACACTTTGCCCTTTGGACTAAATATGCAAAGATTATAACTTTTCATCAGACTTCTTGAGACAAAATTGCACATTCCTCACTGTATATCAGAGCCCTGGTGTGAGACAAACACTCAGAGAGAGACATGGGGACTGTAAACATGAGCTTGAGCTTTCCTTTTCCAGAGCTCATCTACTTCCACAGAAGTGAATGAGGAGAGAGGTTAAGAAATTAAAAAGGACATGGAGTTGTTGGAACGAGTCCAGAGGAGGGACACAAAGATTATTAGAGGGCTGGAGTATCTCTCTTGTGAGGACAGGCTGAAAGAGTTGGAGTTGTTCAGCCTGGAGAAGAGAAGGTTCCGGGGAGATCTTATAGCTGCCTTCCAGGAGGGAAGGGGCCCACAGGAAAGCTGGGGAAGGACGTTTTAGAAGGGCATGGAGTGATAGGATAAGGGGGAATGGTTCTGAATTGGAAGGGGGTAGATTTAGACTGGATATTAGGAAGAAATTCTTCACTATGAGGGCAGCGAACAGGTTGCCCAGGGAAGTAGTGGCTGCCCCCCTCCCTGTCAGTGTTCAAGGCCTGGTTGGATGCAGCCTTGAGCAGCCTGGTCTAGAGAGGTGTCCCTGCCCATGGCAGAGGGTTTGGAACCTGATGATCTTTAAGGTCCCTTCCAGTCCTAACCATTCTATGATTCTATGAAAAAAAAAAATATCAAAAAATGGGAGGGGGGAGCAGCAAAACCCCAGTAATGCAGCCACTGTAAAGACCCACTGCTTCTCCCACACACACTCACTACATACACACACACACATGCACACGCACACACTAATCGGCACAGGTCAGTTGATTTAAGGACTATTCAAACTCATTGCTACACATGCTAACAGCAACTTGCTAGCCAGATAAAGGAAATAACCAAGGAAAAATGTGATTTCATCGGGATATCTGAAGCATGTTATTTCCTGGGGCTATCCTCGCTACGGCACAACATATTGCAGCATCTCTGTCTGAAGGCTATGCCCACAGGCAGAGTATAGCCCTATGAAAATAAATGCAAGTGATTTTATAAATATGGTGACCCTTCACAAGCTATCACTCAGAAGACAGAGACAGAAGTAAAATTCAGCGATGTGAAAATGCGAGTTGCAGAACATGTTCGGATGATGGAGGAAGGCAACAAATTAGGAACTTACGTAGTAATAACTGTGAGCAAGATTGAACATCCTCGAATGATTGTATCATCATGTTCACAGAGCTGTCATCGAGGGTCAGAAGCTGTTTCCTTTATAAACAGTGTCACTCACTGTTTCACTATTCAGCTGTTTGCAGTCATTGTAGGCTGAAACTTGGCATTCACATAATCAGCTCAAATGCAAATCTGTCTCTAAAAATGACTTAAATGGGTTAGGCCAAATTTAGCTCTGAAGCAGTAAAAATAATAATTTAGTTATGGTTACATATAGGCTGACAATAGTAATATGACTGCTAACCAAATGAAAATTCAAAAGTTCTGAAATATAGCAGCCAAAAAATGCAGAAGATGCTCAAGCCCTTCCAAATATGAATACATATTAATGATAAAATAGAAGCATAAGTCTGTTCCTTCCCCTGTGTGGAAAAAGCAATTCTGCCAGTTACATCAGAATTGATATTAAATTCTGCCACTTCCCCCATGTAAAGCAGTGGCCAAACCCCAGAGGATTATGGCAAAAACTGAAGCTGTAAGGGATTTCTGGCAGACACCTGCCCCAGCCTCACCCCAAGAAGCAGGGCCCATGCTAAGTGCAGGCAAGGAGCTCTACTCCCAAGAGAGCAAGACTTACAAAGTCAGGTATTATTCAGTGTGACAAAACTGAGCCTAAAGCAAGAGAAGGAGTGAAGAACAGCCCTCCAGGGTCCTTGCTTTTGACAAAGAGGTCCATTCAAACAAAACAGGCTCTAAGTTCCCAGTGTTCAGGCATCTGGATTTTATAGCTATTTAAGACTGCTGCTGGTTTCCAGAATATCCATGCTTTGGGTCTAAGCCTTCTCCTATTTACACCAAGGGCAACTGATACAGTGCTGTTAGGAGTGCAACTAAAGTACGTGAGAGCAGAATCAAATGCAGTTGTTTCCTTTTCCCTTTATTGGAATCCCAGACAAGTCCTTATTCTCTAAACTGCAGCTTTCCCTTACGTGCTGCTTTTGAAAAGCGTTTGTGCAGGATGATGAAAAAAAAGTTACTGTCAAGATTTCTTGTAAGAACCTCACCTCTTTCCCCCCCCTTGTTTTTAATCCCTTGCTGGCCGAAAATAACAAGCTCCTGAAGTTATTTACTGAATCAGGAACAGCATTTGATTCAGATCTTCAAAGAGAGATTAATGTTGGAACAATTATTTACAGTAAATCAAACTTTGCATGTTTAAAGAACTGTTCTTTTAACTGCAAGTGCCCACTTCCATGGCTCTTTCTCACCATATTTTCAAGCACTTTGTAACACTGTGGAGAGAAAAAACAGGGTTAGTTTTTTCATTATTACAATAAGTACCGAAACCACAGAGTTTGTGACTCACCTCACCCCACAGCCATTGGATTCCCAGTGTTCTTTACTGTATGAAAGAAGAAAAAAAGAATGGCATCATTGTCAGAAAACCCTAAGTGGAAACGGCTAATGTGTATGAGCAGGCTCCATGCATCTTTGAACATGGAGATTTGTTTCTCCAGAGTTACAGAGCCTGTGACAAATGACCATCATGATTAATTGCTCATTTTCAGCCAAGCGCAAAATTTGAGTCATAATTTGTTATAAAGGAATTGTCCCGTAGAATACTTATTCAGCTGCTAAAGGAATACGTTTGTCATCACTTGAGAGAACAGCCAAACAGAATAACATAAATAGATTGAAAGGCAAATAGATTTTCAGGCTGGCATATTGTCCTTTCCCCAGTATCCCCTGCATGCATCAAGTGGTGTCACATCTGATACACTGATAGCAGGGTCATTGTTGCCTACATGTTTATTAGTTTCCACAAGCAAGATTCTGTCCTATTAAAACACCAGTGTCAGCGAGACTTGTTAGGATTTGAAAAGTCTTGCCTTGGGAGTTAGCTTGCTATTCAAGCTCTGACCTTGAATGTTTATGCCATGCATCATTTTTCAAAAACTAAATCATATTTTGGTCTGTTGTGGGCTACCTAATTTCAACACACCCATGGTTTTAGAAAAGACTGCAGCAAATGTTTGTAATAATATAATGTATTAATGTCTGTGTTGTGTTCAGAGTGTGTCTATACAAGCAAGCAGGCACAGCAAGGCAAAAATTGGAAGGATAATTTCAGAGCTGGGGCAGTAATTACCTTCCAGTCACCTTCTGAAGATGAATAAGTTTTGCACAGTTCTGTTGATACAAACAAACCACAGAAAATACATCTGGTCATTATCCTAATAGTAGATGGTCCAAATTTAATAATAAAATCTCACATTATTACAGCATCTTCAGGAGGGTACTATCTTTGCTTAAAGGCTTTAGATCATTTCTTAGATTTTCCTTTCCTCATAACAAAATTCCACTATTTGAATAAGCAATCAGACCCTTCTCTGACCCCAAGCTATTACACTGGAAAGCATGAAACAAATTTTTGAAAGAAGGTAACTAGCACTTTGGCCTTATTTCCAGGCCATTTTCCAGCTGACATTAATCCTAAATCTTTGCTATAGGTTTGCATTTGTCTCGGGGTCACATTCTCAATGTTTATGCAGACTGTGTCCCTTGGTTTTGGTTGTTCATTTTCTGCTTCTCTGTTGCACCTTCTATTCCATCTGCTTGTCCCACACAAACAAATAAGCATGAAACCACTGAAATGTGCCCAGAAAAATCCTCTTGATTTAAATGGCTATGGGTGCTTACGTTTAAAAGTAATATAGGGAGTGGTTATATTTTATCTGAACTGGTAAGTGCTTGGCAGAAACAAAATACACTCTAAATATACGTGACCATTTGCCCAATGGCAGCTTTAGCAGCTTTCCAAACTGGTCACTTTAGTCCATTTTTAAATTTTGGTCTTTATGTCTAACAGTAGACAATAGGCCTGGTAAGCAGTTTGTAAACCCATGCTTTAAGGAATCACTGGGGGTTGGACTAGATGATCTTTAAAGGCCCCTTCCAACCCAAACAATTCTATGAGTCTATGAAGCCAAACTGTATAATGACAAAATGTACAGAGGTATTATATTCTCTAAGTGCTTGATTAAGCACTTAGAGAAAAGTATTGGGAAAAATATGTTTATGTGCTCTATTTTTCACAACGGTGATTTTAGAAAGCATTTTGATACAGCTCATGAAATGCTGAACAAAATTTTCCTTTACATTCAGTTTTCCCTATTTTGTTTACAAGACAGATGCCACCTATGTCTTACAAAGTATTGTAGAACATCTTTACAGCAGCTTTCTAGCAGCGTTGTACCACTGTTTATTGCTTTTTGTAGCTTGTGTGGTTGAGAAATTGCTGCAAATTAGCTTGCAAGCCCAGCCAGGATTCTGCTTTGTGTCTGCAATCCTTTTCATGTCAAACACATATGAAATGTTGGACATTTGTCTCTGAGTGAGAGCTAACGGCAACAGCTCTAGAGAAGTGTGAGAGTGGAATTAGAAATTGACGGTTCTATGATATCCTCATTATACCTATATATGAAATTCTTCATGGCTGATGCTCTGAAATAGGTGGATTGGCTATAGATGAAGAAGCTAAAAATTGGTCACTTTCCTTGCTATGAACTGTCTCCAACTTCACTGACAGTACTTCAACAGATCATGTAAACACGAACTTCACCTCCACACTACAGTGGCAGAAGGTTTAGGATGACTGTGGTGTACCAGGATCATGAGATACTGTGGGTCTCATTGCAGCATGGATTACCCTTGGCTTTCTGCAGATGGATGTGGCCTGCCAGCGTCTAGGGGGAGAAAGGTTTTATTTGTACAGTCCACAGGGAGTGCATAGATGGGAGCCATGAATTTCACTTGGATCTTCTAGAAATTTGACCTCAAATTTTCCAATCTATTGGGTTATTATAGCCCACAGAGAGGTTCATTTCACCTATTATTCATGATTATGGCAATGGTCCACTTCAAATAACCTCCGTTTGTTTTGGTTCATATTTAAATTGTGTTCATTCCAAGTGTAAATTTAGAGTGGTGTGTAGATTGCCATACCACATTTTAAGCTGTCCTCTAGGTAAAATAAATTACAAAAGCAAGTGTTACAAGAGGTAAAACTAATACAGATTTTGAGATCCACGTGTCTGAAATACAAAGGCCACCTTCTGTTGCCTCAATTTCATCGTTTGTTGAGATCAGTATTACTGAAGATTTACACACATATGACTAGGAATAATTTCCCTGTTTTTTCCATCAATTAGTGAAAAGTTAATAAAATAAATTTCTTATCCATTCCACTGGTTCCCGGATCACCTTTCTGTAAATGCCAAGCATCCCATTTATTTTATCACTAGCTATAAAATATCTGCACAGAGCTATGGTGGATAGAAATCCATCACAGTATCTTGTCACCACAGTTTAATGCCCTCTCATGTGTTTTCCTTGCTCAGATAATATTTTTGCATTCCCTTTGTCTCAAATAAAACACAGGAAAGACATTTGTCTTTACTTCCACTGATAAAGAACCCAAATCAGCTTAATTTGCTTGCAACACAGCTATGCTTAATGAACTAGCATATTCCCATTTCCAGAATCCATCAGAAAGTCTATCCAAATCAGCCTTGCTCCATTATTTTGTATTTCAATTAAGTGGGGACTCCACCTTGACTTCTAATTAGAGTATTGGTCCCTTCAGGGTATCGGTTTCCTCAGACAGTTCCTCTTTATCTTTGCCTTAGTCACTCACAAGACTCTGTGCAAGATGGGGTAAATCTGCATCCTGGTAATCTGCAGGAGAGTTCTGAGGATAGGGGAGGGACAGTTATTTAGTGAATGCAATAAATTCTCCAGAATCAAAATTATTATGCAATACTTGGGTGGGTTTTTAAAATTTATTTAATAGATTTAGGCAAGTATATCCTATTGAAAATTTCAAAACTATCTTATATTGCAAAATTTAAATTAATATTGGTACTCTAATGAAAAAATCGCCTTGAGACATTTGTTAGTTCACTTGTTTACAGATTGTTGATTCTTTACCTTTTTAATATTTGTAGGGGAAGAGAAAACAATTTTATTCTGAGGTTTCTTCAGGCTGAGAGAGACAATACTGAACTCCATGTATGTTTTCTACCTGATTCCATATGGCAGTCTAACATTCTTAGTATGACTTTTCCCACCATTAATACTGAGAAACTCTTTAAAAACTGAAAATGGAGGGAAAACAGCCCTATGTTATATCAAATATAACACTATGTTTTCTTTGAGACAGCTATCTCTATATCCAGAAAGATGAAGAGTGAGGTTTCTTGTTATATAGAGATGAAATACTTGTACTTGCTGGATGCCAGCATGGCTCTCTGTGCTATGGGGTACCTCTAGGGAAGGTCTAGTCACGGGAGCCTCAGGAACCAGGCTGATGTGGGGAGACAGGTAATGGTGCTCAGATGGAGACCTTGTCACCATGAAGTCCCAAGTGATGACCTCTCCTTTAAGGAAAGGAACAGATCCTTTCCCTTTCAACATGCAGTTGACTAAACTTGATGTTGAGAAGGAGTATACATAGAGTTATGCAGATACCAAAATCTAAAGTTAGGATTTAAGCTCATATTCAGCAGTCTTTGGGTTTAGATCCATTCCATGCAGTTAATCACCCAGAGTTCACGGTCAAGAGTGTTATGCTGCCTTTCAGATGAGGAGAGTGCAGGGTTTTTTTCCTGCTTGATACATCCTAAAATACTCTCTTCAGCTGGTCACACCTGATTTTTCAGGATTTTTTTTTCCTTTTTACCTCCTCAGTTAGCCAGGATCCTGTAAACATTTCAGAATCTCTGCAGGCACTTGAGTCCCCAATGTGTTGCATATGTCAATCAAGAAAAAATAGCACTGCCTGTGCTTTTGCTGCTAAAATGAACCTTATGCACCTTCTTTTTGCAGTTTCATAGTTAGCAAACTAACCTGAAGAACTCAGTAGCATGTGCCTAATGATGGAATGAGGAGACTCAGGTGATGAATAACTGGGATAACATGAAGAATGCTAGAACTGGAGTAGCTGTCCATGGGCCATGCGTGTCACATGGTATTGGATCTACCTCAGTTCAAATTAGCCATTGCTTCAAATTTCTCCATGAAACACTTTCAGGATCACAACCTTGTGAACAGAGGTATGTTTAGTGGTCTTACACACACGATTATGACCTCCTCCACGGCTTTCCCAACAGCAGGCATGCTGCCTACTGAGCAACAGTAGATGATGTTAGCAGGGTTTCAAGTCAAAGCACTTTTGTCTCTGTTAGAAGAGCATCTCTCGTTCTGGTTATCTGTGCTGAAGGGCTGGAGCAAGCTTGTCATACAACTTCAATAACATGTCTTTCCACACCCATATGCTCTGCTACTGCTTCTTGTTTCTTAAGTCACCACAAAAATGTGATCCTGCCACTCAAGAGTTATTTGCTGTTCTCAAAAATGCTGCTCAGTGAAATGCAACAACCTGCCACTCTTCTGAAGTGTTTGTCCTATCCATTCACTTCCCTCAAAAAATTTTTTGTCTACACTTCAGCACACCCATCACTCAAATTTCTAATCAGGAATAATTTAAATTTCTGAATACAGAGGAAAACCTACAAGACAGATGCAGAACTCCCTCAAGGATCCATAAGTAAAAGCAGATGCTTGAAGACACTGAAGTGTGTACATAGCCAGATATGGTGATGTAGAAAACTTTATGAGATGCAGAATAGAAGTCTGACCTTGAGATCTAGAGCTTCGCTGAACTCTCACGGTGCTGTGCAAAAATGCTTCAGAAAGAGTTATGTAAAGAGTACAAGCAAGCAGAGGGAAAAATCTGCACTATGCACATCTGCAACATGGAAATCTAGAGTTCGGAGTTCTGCCACAGTCAACAGAAAGAAACAGAGAATTGCAGAAAAACGATCCTCTCAAAACTGCCGCTCCTACAGAAGACCAGATCTCTCACGGCCTAGAAGTGATGCAGGCTTGTTATAGCCTTCCAAAATTAGGTGAGATATATTCCACCTACTTGTGGTGCAATATGTGATATTTGAGGCAGGAAGTGACACAACCTTCTGTGGTGAGGACACCTAGGAACAGCAAAAATGACCAAGAGTGAAAGAACTCTGACTCTGGTTGAGTCCTCATCAGAAGCTGTGATACAGACAGTTACTTGTTTAGCCATGGCCAGACTTATACCTGCAGTTATTACTTGGAAATATCTGTATAATATTTTCATCACCTCTGATTGGCTATTTTAAAGCTAAATAAACAGTTCTTAATGCATCTGTGATCCCCATACTCCTGGCTATGCATGAGTAATAAGCATTCACTCAAAAATAAAGAAAGAAAGAATGAGGAGCTGAGGGTATGAGACAAGCTTCATTTCACACCCAAAATATCCAAACAAGCAAAGACAAAAAAGAGCATGAAAAGGCCCTTCCCATCCTTCTGTTCAATAGCCCAATCCACTCACAATTAAATCGCAGAAAAAACAAAAATTATTCCAGGTTTTGTCTTTTTGAGTGCTTTAGGGCATGTTTATCTTCTCTGCACCATTAATACCTATAAACAAAGCTCAGGAAAATAACCTTCTAAATATAACTAAAAATATAAACACAGTCTGAGAATAAGATACATTCTGCTTCCCAAGATGTGGCAGGCATTTTCCTCCTGCTTGGAAAGTCTGTGTTTTTCAGGAACACCAAAGCCTGCAGAGG
Source organism: Zapornia atra (assembly GCA_013400835.1). NCBI lineage: Eukaryota > Metazoa > Chordata > Aves > Gruiformes > Rallidae > Zapornia > Zapornia atra. Next base: position 26,142 of record VZTU01000030.1, on the reverse strand, counting down.
GTCCCAAAGCTCTTAGCTTGCTACGTAAGACTTACTGCTTGATATTTGGGGCCAAAGCCCGGTTGCCTTACTCACATACATAATCCAACAGCACCTGCAGGCCAGATTTTCCTTTCAATGTCTCTGGTGAGAATCTATAGCAAGTTAATTGACTTTTGTTCATATATATATATATATTAACTAGGTCATAACCTACCCCAGTGGCAGCGTTGAAAAGATCAGAGCCAGCAACACCCTTATAGCCTGCACAAATAAAAGGCTCCCTTATTTTTTCCTCTTGAAATTTAAGTCAAGAGAGTTTTTTGGTAACGAAAGCACAAGGAATAGCAAGCACACGTGATGGTGCAACCTCTTTGTCATTTATTCTGTTTCACTCTTTCGTGGCAATGTTTTCTACAGTAGAGCAAAGAATATTCCTGTCGGCTTTCTGCTGTGAGTATGCCCTGGCTTTGGCAAAACCACGCTGCTTCCTGTAGATCTAATTCAGTCTGTAAATTCAGCTCTCTCGTGTCAATGAAGAAAAGCAATTTAGCAAGTTGTACTTTATTTGAATTATATAATTTGATACCTCTAATGTTACAAAAGTGATTGAGAACGATTAGTGTAATACCTGGTATTTGACCAATGTAACTGAATCTTGCAACAGTGACATTCAAAATCAAGGCAGAGGTACAATATGTGTCATGAGTATGAAAAGAATAATGATCAACTCCTCCATGTAACGTGTTATGAATTATATTTAATAAACAATGGCCTATGATCTGAGTTCCTAAGTGCCATTTAACTACAGAGTTCAAGCTGTAGTTCTGAACAGGAATATTTTTTTCTTTCTACTTTTAGGACTTAGCACCTACTGATCATCGTTAAATCACCATTTTGCAACTTTAGGGCAAAGCTGGCTGTTTCAACATTAAGTTAGGAAAATATCCTTTGCTACCTTTGCCAATTAGAGTAATTTAAAACACAACCTAAATGTGACTGAAGAGAAAATATACCAGCACACTGACCCAGCACTTGGGTCCCGAGCGTGGCAGAGCTCAAAGAACTCCACAGTTCACTTCTGTGCTACCCTAAGTCTGGGTAGAGTTTAGCTCCTGTCACAGGCAAGAGAGAAATCCACAGGCTGTTTGCACCTATGCTGGTTAGTAACATTCCCGAGCATATTTAAGACTCACTCTTGACTTTACCCCAATGTCCCCTCTCTACAGAGCAGCTGTGGAAAAGCTGGCAGAAACAAGATGATTCTCATCTTCTGGCAACCCAAGGATTCCTCCATTAGAGTTTTAATATGCTTTCTGGATTCCTTTATGTTCCCAAGATGTACCATTAACACTTGGACAAATCTGACCTTCAGTTTCGAGCAGATCTTGTCTCACTCTGAAAGTAATAGCAATGAAGCATGGAGCTTTAAGAACCTTCACAATTCATCAGGGTTGTGACAAATTGCGTTAATAGTCCATAAAGCCTATTTGTATTGGATGAGTACTCTGTGTTAGCTTGCTGGCTTTCCACAGTGACAATTAGGTGTCCAGTGTGGAGTACAAAATTGCGATTGCAGGTCATGGGGGAAGGGAAATGATGAAAAAGAAAACAAACCAGGTCAAAAATTTGGGTTAATCTCTCTTGAAAGCATGTAAAAAAGATACTGTAATAGTTTCCAGTTATTAAGTGCCAAGTTAATCTTTTAATAATGTAGGGCAAAGATACCTATCAAACTGCACGAGTAAGTATACAGTGAGTGCTGCCATGAGAAAACCCTTCACTTAAAAGGGAAGGGTGCAATCACTGTTTTATTCTTCTGACTGATAGACTATGCTTTCACACAGATTGCTGCAAACCATCTTATTATTAATTATAAGTGTGATTATGCTTGATTGCATCGTTCCAGTGTCTCACCAGACCAATCAGGAATTTCCCCAACTGAGTCAGGCACTGTGTATTTTGTATAATGAAAAGCCAGCCCTCCTCCCCAGCAGCTTGAGGGTATGCTGGGAAGCAGCTGGTGCATCCCCAAGAAACCAGGGAAACATGGATATCTTTGCGCTTATAGACTATCTGCTTACTAGTCGGGCTCTGTGTGACGGTGGCTGCCTGTGGTTCACTAACCCAGCTCATGGGTTGGGTGGCCTAACTCCATGGCCATCCTGTTCCCATGAGGAGGAGGCTTGCCATTCCTCCCTGGCCACTTCCAGACTGAGCTGTCTTCATATCACCAGAACTCTCTGATGTCAGGACTTGCAATGAGCAATGAAGATACAAAGGCATGAGCATCTTTCTCCTTGTTAAAAACCTCTTGCACAGAGTTGCAAAAATGCTGGTATCAAGTTTATTTTTGAACATCTACAATTTTAAATTACGAAGGCTAAAAATCTCTCTAGCACCTACTGCCCTAGAAGTAAAAAAAGACAGCGGGAGCCATATGTTATTGGTGCATTCTAATGTTCCCCTCCTACAAACAAGTGCTTTGGCATGCAAGTAATGTACTTTTAATAACACTCACAATAAAAACATTTTCCAGCCCTCTGTCCAATATACTTTGTCATAATTTCTCATAGACAAGCACTGCCCCACTGACTCAAAATAATATTTCTAAGGCTTGAAGACAAAATAAATTATTTTATGAACTTGTCTTACAAAATAAAGCCCAGAGAGGGTGTGGAAGCCCCATCCCTGGCAAAGTTCAAGGCCAGGTTGGCTGAGGCTTTGGGCAACCTGGTCTAGTGAAAGGTATCCTTATTCATGGCAGGGGTTGGAACTAGATGATCTCTGAGGTCCTTTCCAGCCCTAACCATTCTGTGATTCTATGAAATGCACATTCACATCATTTGCTGTAGACCTTCAGATTGACAACAATATTGAAAATGTTGAAACAATAAGAAGGTGCAAATCATGAAACAGTTATACATGGACATCTCACTGCAGCTAGGGTCAAGTTGCTTTGGCATGGCCTCCATCTCCAAGAGCATGCATTGAAGAGCAACAAGGTAAGCAGAGGAGGAGCAACACTAAAATAATTGCAGGGATTTCGGGGAAATGCTATACTGGTCTCACCTTCCAGGCAAATAGTTTGAGAGGTGTTCTTGATTAGCCTTTGTGTGGTTTTGTGTCCACAAATAACAAGACCCATTTTTTTTTTGCAGTTATTTGCAGTTGTCTTGTATCAACAAATCAAAAGTGAAGGCAAATAACATGGCTGAATGGTTCCTGCTTCTTTTTAAGCCAGCTGAGAAGTCATGCATGGAACATTTAAAAGCAACTGAGTGACATCTGCCCCTGAGCACGGTTCATAACCCGCGGGTGCAACCATCACAGACGTCCTGCAATATGTCACAACTGACTCAGGAGCATTTCACATTCGGTCTCCTCTAGTTTCAAGCCTTTTGCAAGACACCAGTTAAATATATATGTATTTACCTTTGTATATATACCTTTCAATCAGCAGATTCTGTGGCTGCCTATTTCCTTCACCCCAACAGATGTTTCCAGCAACGTGTATCTCTGCTGTAATTAATTTTGAAAGAAGAGCAGGCATGCAAATTGCCATTCCCTCTCATTGGATTGTCTTGCTACATAATGAAAATTTGCCTCTGATTCTACCACATACCAAATAAGTTGAGTGAATCTAATACACAGCGTGGATTCACTGTATTTGATGTAGGCCTGTAAGGATTGATTGCAGGCTGTTGACGTAGTCTACCTTGACTTCAGCAAAGCCTTTGACACAGCCTAACACACTATTCTCCTGGAGAAGCTGGCAGTCCATGGCTTGGACAGGTACACTCTTCTCTGGGCTAAAAACTGGCTGGATGGCCAGGGCCAGAGAGTGGTGGTGAATGAAGTTAAATTGAACCAGTGACCAGTCACAAGTGATGTTCCCCAGGGGTTGGTACTGGGGCACATTCTCTTTAATATCTTTATTGATGATTTGGATGAGGGAATTGAGTGCAGAGGACACCAAGGTGGGAGGAAGTGTCCATCTGCCGGAGGGTAGGAAGGCCCTCCAGAGGGGCCTGGACAGGTTGAATCGATGGGCAGAGGCCAATGGGATGAAGTTCAACATGGTGAAGTGCCAGGTTCTGCACTTTGGTCACAACAACCCCAGGCTTGGGGCAGGGTGGCTGGAAAGTTGTACAGAGGAAAAGGATCTGGGGGTGTTGGTTGACACTCACCTGAACATGAGCCGGCAGTGTGCCCAGGTGGGCAAGAAGGCCAACAGCATCCTGGCCTGTATCAGGAATAGTGTAGCCAGCAGGACCAGGGAGGTGATCATCCCCTGGTACTCATCTTTGGTGAGGCCGCACCTCAAATACCCTGTTCAGTTTTGGGCTCCTCACTACAAGTAAGACACTGAGGCCCTGGAGCATGTCCAGAGAAGGGCAAGGAAGTTGGTGAAGGGTCTGGAACACAAGTTTTATGAGGAGTGGCTGAGGGAACTGCGACTGTTTAGCTCAGATAAGAGGAGGCTCAGGGAAGACCTTATTGCTCTCTACAACTACCTGAAGCAAAGTTGTGGTAAGCTGGGGGTCAGCCTCCTCTCACAGATAAGTAGTGATAGGACAAGAGGGAATGGCTACAAGTTGTGCCAGGAGAGGTTCAGGTTAGAAATTGGGAGAAATTTCTTCTCAGAAAGAGTAGTTAGGCATTGGAATGGGGTTCCCATGGAGGTGGTGGGGTCACCGTTCCTCGGAGTGTTCAAGGAAAGATTGGTTGATGTACTTAGGGACATGGCTTAGTAAGTAATATAGGTGGTAGAGGGACAGTTGGACCAGATGCTCCTGGAGGTCTTTTCCAACCTTAATGATTCTATGATTTCAAACTTATTTTCTCAGTGAAGATGATTTCTCATAGCAGCACAGTGCTGCTCTTTTCCTCTGTATCAGTTATCAAATCATTATTTATCATACCGGAGTCTCCACCATTAATCACATCAGAATTTCCAGGTCCATGGGAAACGAACAAACAAACAAAGTATATGGGGCTCAAATAAGACAAAAGAAAAACTTGCTCCAAGACCAGTGGCAAAACTGGGAATGATAGTCTTACAGTGTTCCTAGCTATTGAGTAAGATGAAGCTATGAATTCCAGCAATAAAGACTCAGGAAACCCTGGCATGTAGCACAATATACTGCACAAAGCACATATACAAAATGTACACCAGCTATTATTTTTATTAATGTAATAAATTAGCTAATTAAAATTAGCTAAATAAGCTACAATTACAATTGGCTTCTAGGGAAGAGTAGAATGGAAGCCATTCTGCTAGAGGATACATAGGTTGAGATGGCAATGACCCTTTGAACTTCTGTTACTCTGTGTCTCAAAAATTATAAAGATAAATCACTGGGGAAAACATGAAGCCCAGGCAAATGACTCCCTCATGCTTTTAATAATACTCCTCTAAGAACCCTTTGCGTACTTATCCTTTTAGACTTGTGCTCAGACTGCAGGTATATCAAGTAAGGGCCTTCCCTCCAGTTTTGCTCTGTAAAGTCTCTACACTGGGAACTGCAGGTCCCTGGCTGGAACCCATAGATGCTACAGCGTCTCAGGTAAATACGCCAACTACTTCAGGTTCTCCTTTGAATTATTTTTGGACCTTGGGCCTGCTGAGGGATGAGATATATTAACTTGGCTACACATCTCCTGGACTAGAGCTGACATACCCAGCCAGCCTGGGGTGGAACCTGTTCAAGTGGATATACCAAAATTGATGGCATTGTTGTACTGAAGCGCTTCCCGTGGAAGACCATATGAAGGTTACCAGCTTATACTCAAACAACCTGACATATGCCAGTGTATGCTTATAAACCAGTGATTTTTATATAGATAAACACGGAGAGGAGAGGGAAAGAGGGAAAGAGGGAAAAAGGGAGAGAAAAAAAAAAGAAGGGAAAACAGAAAGGAGGAAGGAGAGAGGCAAAAGAAGATAAAATTCAAGTCCAAAAACCTCTTTGCAATTCCTAATAATTCCTAGGTTCACCGCAGTTTAGTCACGAAATGCACAGGATCATGCAGAAAGTCACACAAGTAAGGCAAGAGCTGAGCCTGACAGCAGCGCTCAGTCCTCAGCGCAAACACAGACGGTTACAAATTAACTTGGGCAGCCAGTACCACAGCCGGGTAGGAGAGTTGCCTTTTGCCACCAACCCACTTCTGGGAACACAAAAATCCGCATCAGCTAAAAATAAAATAAATGTTCCCTTAAAGCCCTGTGTGCACATGTTAAACAAGAAGAAGAATCCATGGGGTAGGTAGGGGTATGCAACTCAGGAAGGAAACTGTACGACCCGGTTCTTCCCATGTCGAGCAAATGAAGACTGCACTGCCAGCTACTGCGGGACAACACCTTCAGCAGCTTTTCATCCAAGAACATGTTTCTTATTTTCCAGGATTTGACCTCACCTATAACACATTTTGCAAAGAGTAATTTGAAAACTGTGAATGTGATGATAGCCTAATCACTCAAAACTTCAGCAATGAAAATAGGGAAAGGCTGTTGTATAAAAAGATAGCTAAATAGAATGGTTTAGTTTGACAGAAATAGAAAATATGACTCAGATAGGGAAAAGAGCTCTTTGCCCTTTAAAAAATTGCTCTCGTTCTCCCTCTTTCTCTAACACAGGAGCCTTTCAGGGAGAGTCTGGTGATGCTGCATTATTGATGTGATACAGGTCTCCAGTGGAAACAGATGTGATATGTTTGGTTTTCTCTGATAGTCTGGGCTGAACACAAAGCAAATTACTGAATGTCAGAAGACTCGGGTTCACTGAAACTGTTCAAAGCACACTTTTAATAGAAGTTTTTAAATCATAAATCTGAAATTTCAAGCCTGTTGCATAACCAAAAGTTATTACATACGTACTAAAAGAAATGTTCCCTGAGTGATTTTGCTGAGATAAACAGCAAATGAAATGAAAATGCATATGTGCAGCTTTAGGATTTGTTTGTTTTCAAAGCAGGTGCCAATAGTTGGGGTGATGAGCACGGGCCGTGTACAGAGTCACAGAATCATAGAATCGCTGAGGCTGGGACATAGACAATTTAACTGGATATACATAATCTCTCTGACAAATTTCCCATCCTGTGTTGGATACTTTAGTTTTAAAAGCATGGTCTAAAACTGTCAACGTTCCCTTTATTGCCCCTCTGTTTCTGGCAGGCTGTTTTATACACAGTCTTCCCACACAAGAGGCCAAGCAGAGGTAGCGGAGAGCTGGTTTGCCCCAGGCTACATCGTATCATGACTCCAAGCTTACAGTACAAAAAAGGCAGGATTGGTCCATCCAGACCAGAAAACCACACGTTATACGTCAGGAGCAAACCCAAGCCATGGGATGAGTTTTCTTACTGAGACACCTGCCTGAGATTTGCCTTTCTAGCTCACAGCAGACCTGTAACAAGACCCGACTAAAGCAATCAACAGTAATTTCCTCTCATGAATAAGAGGAGGAGTGTGATGGGACGCGCTAGATTATGTCTCACTTAGGTGATAGCTTCGATTTAATCAGAGTTTTCGAGATGCAGCTCAGATGAGAACATTGTTTCCTGGTCTCTGCTGAAAATGAGAGATCCTTGGTGACATCGCTGAGGTATCTCAGCTACCACTTTCTTCGTTCATTCTCTTCCCTCACGTTTACACCCACTTCGTGGCTTTCTCCCTGGTCATTCCCGCAAACATGGGGGGGGAAAAAAGAACCCACAAAGGTGAGGTGGCTGAGCGTGCAGAGACATCACTAATGGAAAGGACAGTGAGGCTTTTCGCACTTTGAATTGCTGAACTCCTACATGGGAGACCTGGTGAGCCCTGGGAAGGACTAAGGCAGGGTGAGGACACGGGACCTCACACGACGCGGAGGGGTCGATACGGGGGAGAAAGAGAGAAGAGAGACTACACCCCTCCCCCTCGCGCCCGGTCTCTCGTCGGACGGCGAGAAGGAGCGCCCGGCAGGCGCGGCTCGGCACAGCACGCCCAACATGGCGGGGCGAGGCGAGGCCGAGCAGGGCGGGTGAGGACGAGGGCGGGGCCTCCGAGGGCGGGGTCCTCGGGGGCGGGGCTTGGCCGGCGGGGGCGGGG
>VZTU01000030.1:0-17848 GCA_013400835.1 Zapornia atra | reverse complement strand
GGTGGGGCGGCGGCGGCGGCGGGGCGGGCGCCGCGCGGGGATGCCCGCTCGGGCCGGAAAGTTTCTTCCCCGCGGCGGCTCGCCCGCTTCCCGCGCTGACTTCTTCCCGGTCCTCCTCGGTAAGTGACCGCGTCCCCCCCGCCGCTGCCATCTTGCGCGGCGGCTCCGTCCGCCCGCCCGCGACCCCCGATCGACGCACGCGGAGAGGAGGAAAGGGGGTCCTGGGGCTGCCGCCCCGCGGGACTCAGCGCTCTGTCCCGACGGCGGGGAAGCGCGGTGTGAGCCCGGCCGGCGCGGCTCCCCCGCCCTGCCCGCGGGGCACCCGGCGGAGCAAGCGGCAACCCCCGGCTGTGGCCCCGGGTCTGCTGCCGGAACTCCTCAAACACCGGTGCGTGGCGGTCCCTGCCCCGGCAGCCGGAGCCCAGGGCGAGCCTCCTCTGTGGCGCCCGAGGGGTGGGAGGGGGTTAACCCGGGTTCTGTTAATACTGTTAAAACTGTATTTGGTCTTTACCGAGCAAGGTCGGGGTAGCGCTTGACGGCTCGCCTGAGGAGCCGGCGGCGGTGGGCCGGCGTGCGGATGGAGGTCGCGGGCAGTCCGCGGGAAATGCGGCTCCAGCCCCTGCGAGTCCCGGGTGCTTTTATTGCGTTGCGGTCGCGGGCGATGGCCGGTGGCCCGACGGTGCCCTCCTTCACATGCCGAGCTCTGCTCGCTCGCTTTCTATCTCCATCGCCAAAACTAAAGTGCCGGGCGATGCCGAATTGGGAAGGCTTCCCCGGAGCTGGTTGCGTTCTGTTGTCGCCGTGGTAGAGGAGCCGGGCTGCTGGCTTAGTGGGGCAGCCGAAAGGATGAGCTCAACGGACCGGCCATTAGAGCAAAGCATGCTCCGGTAATTACACTTTTGCATCAACAACAACAAAAAAGAAAGGGAGTGGGCTTTTTTCCTCTTTTTCTTCTTCTTTTTTTTTTAATAAATAGTTCAGTGATAAGAAAGAGAAGACAAGTCTCTGCTCTTTGTTTTGAACGTGCAGGACCTCGGAGAGTAATTTAACAATATCCCTCGCTGACAACACCCTCCTTTTTCTGGGGAAGATACAAAAGGGGCACGAAATTACCGCATGCGTGGCAAATCTGGGAATCGAACAGAAAAAATGAGATTTAAAAGCTGAGCGGGGGAAGTGGAGCAAGGTTATTTTTTTAGGTGCTTACTTAATTGGCTTTCGGTGCGATGCATTTAACTTTGCGAATTGTATTGTATTCAGTGCTGTCTCCTTATGTGCTCTTAAAGAAAAAAAAAGACATTGAAAAAGAGGAAGGGGGAGGGGATCCTGCTCCTCGGTAGCTTGAAAGAATATCTTCTGAAAAGAATTGCAACAGTGCAGGAATTGCTCCTACACGCTGCATTTTGTAGCTCCGATCCCTGGAACAGAGAGGTGACTTCTGATGGTCCAGTAAAACAAAAGCCATAAATGCTCAGCGTTTAGTCCCCTGCCTGTTACCCTACAAGCAGTCATTGCTGTCTCTCCAGGTGACTTGCAAGGGTTTGCTCCTCCTTTAATAAGATTTGACATGCCATCTCTTACCTGACAGCCACCATCTCCTCTTTGTGGGGGGGTAGGGGGTGGGGGTGGGGGGTGCAATTTGCTGCTGTTACATAACCGTTACCTGGAGCATGTTCCCAAACCAAGGATGCCTCTAGACTGCAGGCGGGAGATGAATTTCTGTAATATTGCAGATCAGGTGCAAATGGCTAGGAGGAAACTTTCATAGGGCACCGCTTTCCCATCTTCAAATGCTTCTCTTGTGCATTTCACAGTAATTCCTTTCTCATTCATTTAAGACAGGCAAGTAATATATGTAAACCTCCCCCCAGTAATGTCTAAGTAGTGCAGTGAAACAAATGGTGTCTACAGATGAAGCAGACTGCCTTCCTGCTTTTATTTCCCCCATCCCCTCAAATCCTGCTAACCACAGTCAGGGTGCAGTGTAACTCCGGATCCTGTTAAGGAGTGGAGCTTAGCAGCCCCTGAGCTGTGGTGCCCAGCAAGCTCCTTCTGAAACCAGCAAGATCTTTTTTGTTGTTGTTGTTTACACCAGCAGATACCATTCCCTCTATCATTTACCTGGAGTGTAAAGAAATTAATTAGCTGTTTGGCAAGAGTGTAGTGGGGCACACAGCTGCTTCGATGCTGTCAGCCTGCCTGACAGACACATGGGAGCTACATGGGCAAGGGAGGGCAATCGGCCTGTTGGTGTCAGCTCCCATCCCACTTGTTGAAGGTTTTAATTAGCAAGAGTCTGAATGAGGAACAGCAAAGAGACACCTCTTGTGCTGCAGTTCTGCCCCTGGTCCTCATCCTCTTCTCTTCTCCTTTCACTGCAGGAGCTGGAGCGGCCGTTGTGGGCAGTGCTCTGGGTAGCCAGCCATGATCGCCACTGGAGGCCTCCTGAGGATCTCAGCTAGGAAACAGGACCCCTTGCGACCCCAAAGCCAAGTCCCAAAGCGCAAACGCAAGGCCAAAAAAAAGCGCAAGAACGACGTAGTGGTGGTGAAAGGCAAGCTTAAGCTGTGCTCACTCTCAGGGCTTATCGCTCTCTGTGGCATCCTGGTACTGCTGGTGGGCATCGCCTTGGCTGTGGTGGGCTACTGGCCAAAGCCCAGCCAGGTATATAGAGAAGGCAGTCTCGGTGGGGGCCGGCACCTGGCACCAGAGGGTGGCACCCCCAAAAACCGCTCCCAGAGCCAGGAAGGGGCACAAGCAGGGATCCATCTGGAGGTACCCCCCCGAGCCAACACCTCCACCACTGCTACCACCCAGGGGTCCCCACAGTCCCCCCCCACTGCCTCGTCCCCCCAGGCCTCGGTGGGTTTCCTTTTCCGTCTTTTCTCAAGCTACTTGCATTCAGACAAGCTGAAGGTGCTGGGGCCCCTCATCATGGGCATCGGCATCTTCCTCTTCATCTGTGCCAATGCAGTATTGCATGAGAACCGCGACAAGAAGACCAAGATCATCAACCTGCGTGATCTCTACTCCACTGTCATCGATGCCCACAGCCTGCGGGCCAAGGATGGAGGCACGCCAGCCTCAGCCCCTCTCAATGGCTTTGTCAACTATGTGCAGTCCCGGGGCCTGGAGCTAAAGCCTGGCGGTGAAGGCCTGGGTGCTGCGGCCATGCTGGCCAAGAGCTCCTGGCCACCCGGACTGGGTGTCTCCCTTTCCCCACCAGACCTGGCATCCTCGCCACGACGTTCCTCCTTCTGCACCCCACCACAGCCTCCCAGCCTGGCTGAGGCTGTGTACAGCATCTACCGGGAACGTGCTGCCCTTGCTGGCCGCACTGTCACCAGCCCACCCTGCAGCCCGCCAGAGAGCTGGGGCCGGCGCAGCACAGCCAGCTCCATTGTCGACTCCTCACTGAGCGCTTTCACCCTCCTGCCCTTGGCACCAAGCGGCGGAGGGGGAGGCTGGCGGAGGCCCCCTGGTGAGCGGGGAGCCCGGGAGATCCCACGGGGGGAGTTTGAACTGAGCCTGACCGACCTCAGCAGCAGCCACGTTGAGGGAGGCTGTGGGGCGAGGAGGCACAAGCTGGTTCTCAGGCGGCAGAGCACCAGCTGCCTGCCTGATGCCAGGCGTCCCCTTTTCCCTGAGCCACCTCAGTCCCCAGCTGTCAGTGGGGACCCAGCCTCCAACCTCTTGGTAAAGGCATCTTCTAGCTACTCCAAATCTCTGGATCTGGGGGGGTCACCCCCTTCAACCCCTCCTGCCATCACCAAGACGGACTCCCAGAGCTCCCAGTCTGAGCTTTCCAGCAGCAATAAGGGCTACAGCCACCTGGAGGAGGCAGGCACCTCCTTGGAGTCAGTTGCCAACACCCCAGCCAGTAAAATCCAGGACTGTGAGGAGGAACCAGTTGAGAAGATGGACCCCCTCAAGGCTACCAGCAGAGAACAACCAGGGGAGCAATCCCAGCAAACTCAGAGACAGTACACAAATAAAGAGAAACTCTTTATGATTTCTAGGTCGCATGCTGCATTAGGGCTGGAGGACGGGGAGCTGGAGAGCACTGGCATCTAAACAGAGAAGGCACGAGGACACCTTGCAACCCTCCACACCTTCCCCCCCTTCTCCATCTCCTTGTGGACTTAGGAAACCGATCAATATCCAAAGAGCTGCAGTAAGTTACCCTTGAAAATCAAATTCCATAAATCCTGTAGATGACTTCAGGAAGAAAAAGAAAATCCTTTCTGTCCGATCGTGATTGTATGTTCCATGCAAGCCAAATTGTATTAAACATCCACAGTCCAGCAAGTTCTTTGGATCAGATTAATACAATTTCGCACAGTATAACTGTGCACTTTACATATAACTTGTGATTTCCAAGTGCCCCTTCTCCTCTAATTTCTTTCTTGCTGATTTGCCACTGACTGCTTGAAAACCGCAAGCACCTTTTTAAGCTCAAGAGTAATGTGGTCTTCAGATCGAGAAAGCTGAGCTCTCTCTTTGTTTTGGTTCAATCGCTAATAAGTTTGCAAGGCCTTAAGGATGACATACCTTGACAAAGAATGAGTTTGTTTAAATTCTGGGAAATAAATGACAATTTAGACGAGACAGGAGCAGAACAGAGCTCTGATGATTTAGTTAAAAACCATTACATTCCTGAATCCAAAATACCTACTACTATGTGATACTTTATTAAGTATTATTACACATGTATTGACTAATAGCATTAAAGGATTTTTTTTTTAATAAAACATTTACAAACAAAACTGCCACACACACAAAAGTCCTTTCTTTTGGTAAGTAATTACAGATATCAGAAACCTTTTGGTTTAATGCTGTGAAAGATTATAGAGGTGCTATGAGGCCAAAGGTTTGTTTATGCTTTTAAGTGGGTAATTAATTGTTTAGGAGTAATTTCAAAATAAATACTGATTCCATCTCTGAGAAACCACACTTTAATGCAATCAGCAGATTCTGACTTCATTTCTGAACAGTGCTCTGTGGCAGCTGGAGAAATGTGAGATTTTGACATACTAAGGAAAGAAAAATAAAGGTTTGACCTTCTATTAAAATTAGATTCTTCGTGAGTAACACATGAATCTCAAGCTGTAGCATACTCTTTCAGGATATTTCACTTCCCTTAGAACTGTTGCATTGAGCCTTTCTGCTGTTGTGTTTCCTGTTTGTGAATACGTGTGCCTTAGTTTAAATTTAAAGCGTTAACGATAGCCCTGTCAGCCTGGTAGCACTTGGCCTTGTTGAAGCCAGAGGAGGTTTCCCGCTGACTCCGACTTGAGGAGGATTTCTTCCTGTGTGAGAAAAGCATCAGGTTTCCTGAAGGCTGGGCAGTGCCTTGTCTGTAGGCAGATTTTTGGTAAATTGATGAGCTGTTTCGTTTTTGTAGCTGCAGCATGGCAGGCATTCTGTTATTTTGCCAAAACAGCTTTATGTGCTTAGAAGATTTTTGTCGATACTTCAGATTTTAAATATGGATGTGGCATTTCACTTCTACGGGAAGAGAAATCGACATTAAACAAATACAATGTGGCAGGCAAGAGTCTTTCTGTAGCAATTAAAATTTTTCTTGGGGGTATCATGCTTTAAAATGTTCAGTTACGTATTGAACTACTTACAATACATTGCAAAACGGAATATAGCTGCCACTAAATGCGATTGCATTTAGCAATCCAGCAAAATCCTTTATTAAATAAGCCTAATTTAAAAGAAAAGAATTTATAAAGAACAATTTACCATGTCAGAGCCTTGAAACAAGAGAAGCAGAAAAGTGCTTGGTCTCTCAAACAACAGAGATATCCAGGTGGCAAGATCTTTTCTCCTGCTGGTGGCAGCCACTGTGCTGACAACATGAACACCAGTGTGGCATTTTTTGCTATCAAACCACTAGCCCACAGCTGGAAAAACCACGTTGTAAAATTGCCCAGACTGGCGTAGGCTGGAGTAGATGGAGCGGGGAGCAGTCTGCTCGGCTGGCACCAGTATTGGCACCAGTCTTTCCTTCCAGTTCCCCACTGGTGATGACCCTGCACTTCTGTTCCTTCTCCTTCAACTTCCAACAAGATTTATGAGATACATCTGATCAGCATTACCTGGTGCTGACAGAGGTGCCAGTTACTGACACCCTGTTTGTTATTTTCCAGGCAAAAACCCTTCGTGGAGGTGCAAGGGAATAGGTGAATCATGGATGCTACTTACTGGGGCAGGGGGTCCTCAGGAAGATGTGGCAGGGGTTTGTTTCATTCTGAGAGGGAGAAACAAATGGGTTTTTTCAAATATTCTTAGTAAATATTTCTTTAGTCATCCAACTCTACAGTGTGCTCTGAAAAAAAAACCCAACAAACCACCTTTAAAAAAGCCTCTGGGTACTCTTTAGATTCGTTTAAAATAAAGCAGCCCAGTAATTCTGATGATTAATTTACCGCAAAGCTTTCTGAATAGCAAAATTACAACAGAGTTTGGGTTTAATAAGTAAAATTATTGCTCGTTCTTGTGCTGCCAAAAAAAAAAAAAAAGTGAGAAACATGAATTCTTAGCAGACAAACTGAATTTTTATAACAGCAGCTAGAAGTGATTTGTAACATACAGATTAATAAGCAGGTAAAGCTGCCTCTCTCTGCACGTTAGCGAGACCTGCTCTTGAGTCTATCCCAGCCAGCCCCGGCCTCTTCTCAGGACTGCTGGGCTGCCTCTTGGCCACCCTTCGCACATCCTGTCACATGCTTACACATTTTCCCCTCCAATCTAGATTCAACCTTCATCTCCAGTGTCCTGACACCAAGTGCTTCCTCTTGTCAACAGCCAAGAAGCTGCCTCTACTTACCACTGTCCACCTACCCGTGACTTGCGGGAAGAGATGTGCTCCTACACAAAATGTTTATTACGAAGGAATATTTAGTCCCCCTATTTAAAAAGTGACACCCCTGAAGATATGTTAAGCCAGAATACTTAGGCATAAATTTTTGCTATGGAAAAATCAGATTTTGGTCTTGAAATGTGTGTTTTGTTTGGGTTTTTCTTTAGCATAGAAAAAGTGCTATAATAATTATGTACAATTTCCTGAGGAAAAATTAATTTCTGCCCAAACCCTCAGAACACTCCCATCACTAGGTAGAAGGCTGTGTCTCTTCATTATCCATGCTGCTTGGACCAGTCCGAGGACATAGGCAAATGCTCTAAGTGTATTTCAGCCATGCTGGTTGTAACAAAATCCTTGGGACTCTGGAGAAGCTGCTGACACCGTTGTACTGTAACCCAGTTCTGGCTCAGCTTTCAATGGCTGGCAAAGTATTTAAAATCCTTTCATTAACCTGGCTTACTTGACTGATTTACCAAACTCGTCAACTCTTGACATACCTTTTGATCTACTACAAAAGACTATAGCCCAGATTTACTACCCCATGTTATTTAGATACATATTTAACAGCCTTTTCCAGGACTGATGCTGTCCAATGGTGGGTGAATAATAGTGCACCTACAAGCATTGAGTTAGGTAACTGTTGTAACACAGTTGTAAGCCTGAGGTCTGAGATAGAGGATGGATGTCTGTTACAGCCAAAATGGTTTACACGAAAGTAGCAATGTGATTTCAATTAAACAGTATTTTTCACTAAAAGCAATGGAGATGGCATGATGATAAAGCTTATTGGATTTCAGTAGGAGGAATAGCCTTTGATAACATTTAACAGTTTTCCTTTTTAAACGAATATATCCATGTGGATGCAATAAAACAGAGAGAAAGGAGAATTAACAATAATTTAAGTAGATTGTCAATTAATGCTTTGTCTCATTAACATATTTCAGTCCCTTTAATTTCTCTTTCTGTTTGGAAAGGGAGAGGGAGAGAAAGAAAAGCAACAATGAAACTGGCCATAACCATCAGACCTTGCTGCACAAAACCACAGAAAATATGAGTGCTCAGTGGTAGCTGACAATTAAAAGCTTAATAATCAATTAAAATATGGGGGGGGGGGCTTTTTTTTCCCCTAGAGCAAATACATCAATATTCCCTCAGATAAAGAGTTTTTCTCTGACTTCTCCAAGGCTGTCAATAGCAATACTGCAGTGTTTTATCCAGGCTGCCTAATTACTATTTTTCTCTACCAAGGATGAGTCAAGGGTTCAGTCTGGGCCCACAAACAGTGAACAAGATGCACAGCATGTGCAGGCACAATCTGAGAGGATAAATAGGGTCTCACAGCCACAGGCGAAAATCTGCTGTGGAAGACTATACAATATGTATTTTATTGCAGAAGCCAGGCCTCCTATTTACCGCTTTGAAAGCCTCCAAAGAAGAAACATCTAAGCAAGTACACCAGAAAATATCTACTATTTAGCTTTCCCTGTAAGCATGGACACAGAGGGAGACCCTGGAGGTCCAACAGAGGCAGGAACAATCAGGTGAAATGGCATGGAGGTTTGGATGGGGGCACTGGGTTACTAGAAAGGATCTGACTGAACCACAGGATAATTCAGGAACTGGAGAAGCATGGCCCTTGTCTATTGACTGGTTAGTCTTTTGTTTACATTTTAATTAGAGTCAGTGGAGCCACAGTACTGCTTTTAAAGTTTTTCTCTCTGTCATTATTGCTTTTCAACTACATGAGACAGAAAGCTTGTTTGGTAGAAGCATCAAAAAAGAAGCAAGCTAAACAAGCATCACGGTCACTATTTAAACCTCAGGCCGTGAGGTTTCTTTCGCCCTCCTCTGCACAAAGGACTTTAAGTCCAAGAATTTGATTATATGTTTTCCTTTTTTTTTTTCCTTTGCCCTTTCTCCCCATGACAAGTTTGGTTCTGGTGAGGACACGTAAGTGATACTCTCAGACTGGAAGGCAGAAATGGGGAGAGGTTGTTTGGTTGTGGAGACACAGCCTGTTCCACGCTGAGCTTCATGGCTAAAGTCAAAAATGGCAAGTAAAAAGTGAATGTTCAGCATTTGAGTGATTAATATATTACTTTCATAAAGGTTTAAATTAACTCCAACTTTTAAGAAGACATAACCCACAGAGCCAGGATATAGTTACTGCCAAAAATTGGAAGAACCATCACAATATTTACTGAAATATCTAAATATATTGAGATAAGTCATAGTTCGTGGTTTTAAAAAATTTTTTGTGAGCTGTAAAAGATAAGACATTGCCATACCCACTGGCACATAAGATAATCATAGAATGTCAGAATGGTTTGAGTTGGAAGGGACCTCAAAGATCATCTATTTCCAACCCCCTGCTATGGACAGAGAGACTCTCCACTAGACCTGGCCTTGGATACTTCTATGGATATAGCTTCCACAACTCTCTGGGCAACCTGTTCCAGTGCCCCACCACCCTCAGAGTAAAGATTTTCTTCCTAACATCTAATCTAAATTTTCCCTCTTTCAACTTAAGGCCATTACTCCCTGTCTTATCACTACATTCCCTGATAAACAGTCCTCTCCAGCTTTCCTGTAGGCCCCTTCAGGTACTGGAAGGCTGCAATAAGGTTTTCCTGGGTGCCTTCTCTTCTGCAGCCTGAACAAACCCAACTCTCTCAGCCTGTCTTCACAGGAGAGGTGCTCCAGCCCTCTGATCTACTTCATGGCTCTCCTCTGGACTCACTCCAACAGCGCCATGTCTTTCTTGTGCTGAGGGCCCCAGAGCTGGACACAGGCTCCAGGTGGGGCCTCATGAGAACAGATGGTAAGAGTCACCTCTTTTGACCTGCTGAGTCACCTCCTTTGACCTGCTGATCATTCTTCTTTTGATGCAGCCCACGACACAGTTGGCTTTCTGAGCTGCTAGCGCACACTGATCAGTCTGGGAGCAAGCTGAGGCCATGCCATACAGCTCCCATTTTGTTGCCCTAACCTAAATCAGCCATTTGTAAAGGAGCAGGACTTCATAACATCATCATCATTTCTGGTGAGAGGTAGGAGGTGGTAATGACTTTGCCATCCAAGGTGGCTTGGTACAGGGTGCAGCGCAGCTCCTGTCTCACCTCAGAGCAGCACAGAAGCCTGTAGTAGGGTCTCACAAAAAATACCTGTGAACACCAGGAAAAGTAGTGTTTGTGATCTGCCGCACAAGAGTCACCAGAGGCAGCTCCATCAGGATAAATCCCCAATCAGTTAGCATGATACTCCTGCAACACTGTAAAAATAGCCATCCTCCCCCATTTCTGAAGCGTGCTTTAGGTCTCTCCAAGGAGTGTAGTGTGTTTTCACTTCACTGACTTTACAATCAAAATTCATTTTAAAGAATTTGGTCTCAGAGTCTAATAGAACCTACTATTTACAATGCTCACAGAGTCCCTATTAAACTAGCATCAGATTACTCCATGGTCCTTAATGTATTTCTCTCTAACAAGGCACAGAGACGCAGCCACAGGTGAAGTGTGCAGAGACCAGATTTTTTTTTTTTTTTTTAAAAGAGAGAAGAATACAAGCACCAGTATGCAGCAATGGCAGCGTGCAAATAGCTTGCCTCTAAGGGGTGTTTCCAAACCACACAAGTAGCCTCCTGTGGAACGGAGCCCTGAACTCTTGTCCTCCAACAGGAGATCCATCCCTCATCTTTAAGAGAGACTCTTTCTACATGTGAGACTCTGAAGTGCTGATCTATTTCACCTTCTTTCAGACTCATCATGCACAATATTACTGGAAATAACTTACCAAAAGCATAAGACTTTCTGAAGACCTCCCTGCAGAATATTTAAGGACACAAGTGACATTAGGCAGCTGATGTCACATTGTTTAAAACCAGGAACTTTAAATGAGAACGGGTAAAGTCTGACACTGTTTATTAGTTTACTTTGGTACCATGACATAAGGTGATGATAATAGCAGGTCTTTGGGTTTTGGATACTTAAATCTGTCTGCTGGGACTGCTAACTTAATGCTGCAGGCTGCCTCGGTGCTTAAAAATGCAAGCAGGACAGTTCTTGGCCTTGTGACTGTCTTTGCAAAGTGCACAGTGTCTGAAGCAGCAGCACTGGAACAAGGATGGCCACTAAGGTTGCATCTGATCGGAGACTAATAGAAACCGCTCAGGGAAGTTGTTTCTTTTAGACCCTTAAACACGAGTTTTGGTGCATCACCACCTTAAAGGAGCAGTGTCATGTTTTAAGGAACTGCTTGGGACCAATACGCAGGAAAGGTGGAGGTGCCTTCCCAGCAACATTAATTGCAAGGATCTACTGCCTCTCCTCTGGCACACAGGGCAGAACCTGAATTAAGACTATAGTGCATTTCTGGGATCAGTGACATCCCAGTGCTGCAGCAGTGCTATTGCCTCAGTAGCCCTCTGACTGGTCCGTGGCTATAACTGTCAGTCTGGGATGAGACAGAAAGGGCACATGATGAGCTACATAAAGTCAGCAGCTTTAAGGTATCACTGGTTTGTAAGTCAGCTCCCAGCATCAAAAAGCCACAGGAGCTACTCAAAGGGCACAAGAAGCCAACAAGATTGCAGGTTACATCACTGGTGTCACCAAGAAGGCATTATTGATTCGGTAACATCCAGTGATAGGACAAGGGGTAACGGGTGCAAGCTGCAGCATAGAAGGTTCCATGTGAACATTAGAAAAAATTTTCTCACTGAGGGTGACAGAGCACCAGAATAGGCTGCCCAGAATAGGCTCCCTCCTCCTTCTCTGGAGACATTCAAAACCCACCTGGGTGCATTGCTGTGTGACCTACCCTAGGTGATCCTGCACTGGCTGGGGGGGGGGGGGGTAGTTGGACTAGATGATCTTTAGAGGACCCTTCCAACCCCACCCATTCTGTGATTCTGTGAAGATGGCAGGCAAAGGAAAGAAACAAGTCACTGAAATTTCTGCTGAACTCATCCTTGCAGTTTTGCGTTGTCAAATGCAGACAAAGAGGAACCACAAAATACCGCAGTTGCACCAGCAGTGGTTAGTAGCGCTTGGCTGTTCCCATCTATAGCTGGCACTGCCTTCACTGTAACTCATCACAGCCTCTGTAGAGCCCTGTGCAGCTCTGCTAGCATCATCCTAGCCAAGTGGAGGCAGGGAAATAAAAAGCTTTCCCTTCTCCTGAATGGGAGAATCAACTGCAATGGCTAAAATAGACCACCACCCCACTTGCTTGCTCCCTTCCCATATGTCTGTCGTCTTCCTGAGAAGCTGGACTACACTGGGACCACCCTGGCTGCAGCAGGTGCTTCCTTCTGGCTTGGCACATGGATCTGTCCTGCATAGCTGCCTCTATGTGATGGATCCAGAGAAAACAAGGGGTCTGATTCAAAAGAAGCTCAGACATTCAAAGCAATTACTTTTGTGTAGCAATATTTAGATAGTATATACTGTATCTGTCATTTGACCAGAAAATTGGTCCAGTCCTCTGCTTGCATAAACATTTTATGCTGCCCAATGATGCATTAGCAAGTTGAATTGATTCTCATATAGGCAACGGATTTCTTGACAGCAATGTTTTGTGGCAAGACATATTAGGCATGTCTCCAAAATGCCTTGCAGAGTTATCTTGTTCTATTTTACAGTTGTAGATAAATCTCACTGGCAACTAATGCAAACATACTTCAGGTAATTCTGCCACCACAAAAAGGACAGAACTGTGGTTTTCAGCAGAACTGATACAGAAAGTGAACACAAGTATTTTGTATAATCCTAGCCTAGAGAAATAGTTGGGTTGGAGACAGGAATCAGATTTGGATCAAGAATAGTTCCCTTGCTTAGAAATGCCATTTTACAGTTCCCTCTCCTGCTAAGCTTGAAATTCTCACCCCACTGGAGTTCAGAAATTCCTGGATACTTCAGTAAATTCAAGATGTCAAAACATTAGGAAATTAAGGCATAATTTATTTGAATTATTTCCAAGTGAGTTGCAGATTCTTCACAGCAGTTGGAATGCTTATAAATTGCAGGAAAAATAAAGATTAACCCTAAATATCTTTAGGATAGATAATCCCAAAGCATTTCTTCTTTAACATAAAAATGAAATACACATAGCAATGGGGGAGTGTGGGAGGGTGGAGAAGGTTTTTGTGAGCAAGAGCTTCCAGTGGCCTAAGCAGCATTGGTAATATTCCCATTTCAAACACATGCTGATAAATATTCAGTACTATGACACTGGATTGCCTAATTTTTTTTGCTTTCCTTTCTACCACATGAGGTAGTAGATCATTTGTATTACAAACATGCAGTAAGTGGGAGCAATATCCAATATGCAGCCTTCTCTTTAAAAGTCTGCGTGTGATGAACGTTGAGGATAGTTAGTCTTCATGAATCTGAAATAGCAATTAATGCACCAGGCTTGCCATCTTAAAATATGGGAGTGTTAGCAGGTCTTGTTCTGTCAAGAAGCATCCTGAGAATTGCTTTGGTTTCCCTCTGTCAAGGGCTACAACTTAATCAGCTTTGGTTCAAATGAATAATTCTGTTACAGTACAGAGTGCGAGCAATTACGTTACACGTGCTGGAATCTGCATACTGCAGGAACATGGCCTATGCAAATCATCATGTTTATGTACTACTAAACCACATTGCTTCTACGTAGCCCAAAGAACTGAACCAAATGCTGAATACCAAAAATTCTGGTGCAACACATGGAGTAACGCCTGCACTCAGGGTAAAACAGGCACTCTGGATGGAGACGGTAATGAGGAATGAGCTGGTCTTACGTAGCGGTGAGTTAAAGATGTAAGCATGGTAATCAGAGCTGTTTGAAATGAGGGATTTGATTAAACCTGCCCCAAGACACCAAAAAAGAAATAAAAAGAAGGAAACCTAAGTAGCAACTGAAGGCAATGCCCAGGAGCCCACCTACAGCCCTTGAAAGCAGTGGCACCTCAAAAGGAGACAGAAGCTCCTCCCACCAGCATCACATCCATACATCAGGCACATAGGAAAGGGCCCTAGTTAAGGTGGGAGTGATTCCCATTGCACGGAGACCCTTAGCGCTGCCTCTGCTGCTGGGTCCTGCACCATCGTGGCTGGGGCATCCACTCATCCTGAGTGGACATTGCCCCTTCCAGGGATTGGTGGGACATTCACATCATGAATTCTGCTGTTGCTTTTCTGTGTCATGTGCACAAATTGAAGACTACTTGCACCCCTTCTGTCTGATCTGACCACATCGTTTGTAGATACTAGTTGTTGAAGTGCTGCTCAATGAGGTCCTGATGTATGCTTACTGGTTCATTTGCTGCAGCCCCATTTTTTTCCCACTGCAACAGGAACTCTGCAAACCAGAGCAAAAGGGGCTTATAGGCAGCAGACTAAGAGCTGCCAAAGCGAGCTAGCCCAGAACCTTTACCAGATGGAAGGGGCGATGTTGGGCATCCTGGCCTGCAGCAACACGCTGAGTGAGGAAAGCATCCTGGGGATAAAGAGAATGCGGTGCATCAAGCACTGTCCTTGCTGCTGGGCATTCTCTACTCACACAAAGAGGAAATGCAGTCAGATATAGAAGAATCCAGGAAGACGTAGAAGTGCGGGACCCTCTGTGAAACTAGATAAACAGAGTGGAAGGAAAATAGAACAGGAGTAGCACAGAAAATGAACAGCCATGGGAAAAGGCAGCATTAAGGGAAGGACTAAGTGATGGGCTAATGAAGCAACTTTGCATGTGAAGCTGTGCTCCTGACAATGGAAAATGAAGTGCACTTTCATCTTCTAAGAGACAGCTTTAACTCCTCAAGTATACAGCCTGGTTATCAAGGAGCTAGAGACATTTTAAGCGCTGCCTTCACAGGCATAACCCCCTGGTTTCTATGCACAAAATTATTGGTCAGCTAAGCCATAGCTCTTCCTGCTCTTAAAAAGCAGAATGGTGTCACTGCAAGTTCTGCAGCCAGCAAGATGAGTGACAGCTTGTGGGTGGCTGTGGTGTGTTGGACAAGCCAAGAGACACAGCATACAGGCACACCAAGGAACAGATGCTTGGGTCTTGCCCTCAGTGAATACTGAGACATGGAGAGGGAGGGAAAAATAAAGTAAAAAAGAAAAAATTACCAGGAGGGTGCTGGGCTTTTATCAGATGAACGGTTTCCCCCAAAGCTTAAGCTTTACATCACTTCTTATGCGTTTTAAGTTTGTCTTGTGCTGGCAAAAGGCAGCTTGAAAAGTAAAACAAGGAAGAAACCTATAAGTGATACAGACTCAGTACAAGAGGGGAGTTAAAACACTCTGAAAAACATCTTTAATATATCATTGTTTCAAGTCAAGTGTTTTGATTGACAACATTACTGATCCTGAAAAATAGATTTACTCAGGAATCGCCTCTACTTTGCAAATGGTGCTTCATGATGGTACCTAAATGATTCCTGTTATTCAAGCTGAAATTATGTTGTGTGTCTTCAAGTAATCATTTCTGGTCACTTTATGTGTAGAATTAGTACATAGAGTCATTTCAAGTATTGGCCTCAGAGACTTTTTGTGATATTTCAGTAAAACCAGTCAAGAGCAAAAAAATCTAATCTCTTCTACAAAGTTAAACCTGAGAGAAGAAAACCTTGTTGCTGGCAGAGCTGCAGAGTTCCCTGGAGCCACCCCATCCTCTCAGCCAGCCCAGGTCCACGGTCACACCAGCTGCATGTCCCACAGGCCACAAAATGCGAGGGGGTAGAAGCCCCTGGGATCAGACTCAAGAATCAAGTCCATTGATTTTTATAAAGGTAAAAAGCACTAATTATTCTGCAAAGCAGTGTGCCTCAGATCAAGATACATATGCTTTTCTCACCAGTGCAGTAAAAGATCTGGTTTTTTTTTTTCATATGCAAAAGAATCTTTGCATTTGTCAGTTATATTTATGCCATCAACAAGAAATCCAGCCAACCACCAGTAACAGCCCTTACACAGAAAGCCTAGGGGTTTGTTTGGTCATCTGTTGTTTAGCACCTAACAGCTAACTGCCCCAGCTGATCAGATGGCAAATGCCCATCTGTTGTTTAGCACCTAATAGCGACCAATGACAGAGCATTCAGGACAAGGTATTTACAGAACACTCCTTCGTTTGGCTTTTGCATCCTGTTTATTAGATTATCTAGTTTAACAAGCATACAATTAGAACTGGCCAAGAAGCAGGGAGATGCTGTTGTCAAAGCCTCCTCTGAACTTATTGGAAAACAATAATTTACTGCCGTACAATTCAGCACTGATTTCTTTCCAAAAGAAAGGGAAAAGAATCACAGCCAGTAGGTAATATTTAGTGTGAGTCATTTCACACCCCAATGTTGTATCGTTGTTTCAATAACTCAAGTTACATTAAAAGTAAACTCAATTAGAAGAAATTAGAAGATTATGTTTACTTTCTCCATAAACTATTGGTACTTATAAAGCAAATTACTCAAATGGGGAAAAAATAGTCAAGTTAGATACCATAAAGAGGAAAAAAACCCCAACTAACCAAGAAAAAAACAATAAACACAAGGATCATAAAGAATGATTAAAACTCACTTCTGGATCTAGATTTCACAGTGTGATTTCCCTTCAGTAGTCAAAAAGAAGGACAATTAATTTGCTTCAGCCATATGAAGTTATTTTCATTTCAGAAGCTGTCTCTTACCTGCTCTACTCACATCAAAAGGGCCTAATAATTAAATATATTTCAATTAATTTGAATATAAAACACCAGGGAACAACATGTGGATCCCCACGGCTAAAGCAGAGCACCAACAAAATTCAAGGCTTACCTTACACTCTCCATCATAAGGCTGAAAATATGCTGTTACAATTGGAACAGCATCATAGAAGCTTATTTTTACTTGGTTGTCAGAGACTAAAAAGACAACCACTGTATTCAATAGACAGTTTTAATCACTATTGTAAATTAATCAAGATTAATCAGTGATACAACTTAAGTATTTATTTTAACTTAATGTACCAAAACAAGTGCATTGTACTCCCAAGATAAGTGAAATTAATTACCCGAAAATCATCGCCATAACCTGAAAACAGAACTAAACTTAAATTGGAACCTGCACACATTAAGAACTTAAACATCTACAAGTGCAGGTTCGCCACACATTCGCTACACTCCAGTGCCATCTGTCTATAAAAAGATAATTAACACTTTCAATAAGAAGAAATAGAGCTTTTTGCAAAGCGTGCTGGGTCCTAGGCCACTAAGCCCACTCGGACCTTTAAGATGAACAACACCCCTGGTCCTTTCCTGGATTAGGATACCGTTAAGAAACACCCTTTCCCCAGCGCATATTGAAAACAAACTTCTCTGGAAAGCAATAGTTCATCCAGAATGTGCTCATGGTGAGATGCTCCGTGGAAGCCTTGCTTTTAACTACTCTCCCAAATTCACCTCAAAGCCTTTCTTTGGTACTGGGTAACATAGCTGCATTCTGAAGAGCCCCGGAGAAGCTGGGAACAACCGCTCTCACAATTTGTGTTTAGAAGGCCATTTGGGGACAGCCTTTTGAAAGGCCACAAGCTTCAGTGGAGGAGCCCAAAAATGAATGCGCTGCCAGGCGCTGCAGCACAGGGGGTCGGGCACGGACCCCAGTGCCAAGTACAAAGTAGGTTCGTTAAATGGAGACCCTTCCCTGTCCTCCTGCACATCGGCTGTCGGGGAGGGGTGGGGTCATTGGGTGGGGAGCGGGGTGATTGGGTGGGGAGCTTCACCTGCTCCCTAGGAAAAGGGCACAAACACAGGGTGGCTGGGTTTGGGTTTTTTTGGGGGGGTTATTTTGCTTTAAGTCTAGTAACAAGCTGAGGAGGTTTGGAAGAGCCTGCCATTAATTAAACAGTGGTTATTCTAGCCCCTCTGCCCAGAGGTGTATTGCACCACACCGCATAGGGACGCAACACCCCGCACCGCTTAACGCTACCTCCCTTTTTTGGGGGGAGGGAATGGGGGGTG
>VZTU01000029.1:23895-63743 GCA_013400835.1 Zapornia atra | reverse complement strand
ACGAAGCGCCCTAGGTCACGAAAATCTTTCTGATTCTTTCCACAATTTCAGTGTTCTTTAGTTCCCATCCTCAGTAATTTGACTTAGTCAGTTCTTGTGACATTGTTTCCTCAGTTTCTATTCTTTGAAAATCATATAGATTGGTGAAGTCGATACATCTTTAAACTGACTTTCCTTTCATTTATGATCTTAAAATTATCTCTGTCACTCTCTTGAACTCCTTCTTCCTTTAGGAATGGTGCTACCTACCACACTTAGTTAACTGAAAATTGATTTCAAGAAGTCCATCACCTGATTTCACGTGGAATTTCTGTTACCCAGTATACACATTCAGGCATGTCACAAATAAAGGAAATGTTTTTCTGGAGGTTCAATTTAGGTATTTCCAATACCCCACTATCACTCCTTGAGTGTAGCTGTGTTCACAACTATTAAAAGGGAAAAAAAGGCTATTAATTTAGTTGATAAAAAATAATCTTCTATATATAACAAATATTTGCTACAAATAGTGGTTTTACAGACTCACAAAATGTTAAAAATCTCTTCTAGAACTCCAAATTTTAATGCATCTGATCCTAATATGTATATTTACCTGTATGCTTTGGAAGAATTATGAGCAGTAAAAAAATGTAGAAAGCATATATAGAAAACTTTCTCCTTTTAATATGATAGATCAAAGTGTGAGTAAGGAACAAGTGCTTTATTTCATCTAATTAATGTGAAAGAATTTAAGAATCTTGTATTTGTGCCTAGAGTTTAATTTAGTATGTAAATAGTGTTTAATTTGGTCTCCATTTCTTCAATAGCCAACCTGAATTAAAAAAATAAAAACCAAAATTCTAAAATAAAGTACCTTTTGTACTTTAAACTAAGTGTGACTAAAACCCCCATTTCTACCTCTGAATGAAAAGTTCTTCATTTAATGCCAAAACTTCAACATTGCCTTCATGTACATTTCTTGCATTAATAGCTAAGAATCAGTAGCTGGTGTTCAGAAATATGAAAGTGCAAAATTGATTCTATCAATGTTTAAAGCTGCTTCCATTTCAGAAGCTAAGCTTATAGCTAAGCTTTTAACACTAAAAAAAGTTGTCCAATTTTGCTAAAATGTGCTTATGCATTGCTTTTGACTGTTTCAGAAATGTCCTTTTTTGAGTTCTTAAAATATTAAGACAGCAAAACTATATACAAATTCATACTGAAATTCCTTCCTCAGAAATCACAGTGGCTTCAATATGAAATTGTCAAGAATTGCACAAATTATGTGTCAGGTTTGCTTCTTTTTTTTGTCATATTTGTGTATAACATGCAACACTATTACTCAATATTTCTTGCCTACTTTAACATGAGGGTTTGGTGGCATGAACTTCTCACCCTGTGAGATACTATTTTGTAGATGTTAGCCAAATTAAGCTCTTTGCCTTTAGCAGTCCCAAAGTGATACAAGCTTTCTGAGGCAAGAAAGAATAAGGAAAAAAAAAAATAAAATCCCAGGAACCAATTTCAATCCCACAGCATCTCTGGGCACCTCCATGGTGAAAAATAGATTTCTGTTCCTTAAGAGAAATTGCTTTTATCAGGGAAAGAAAAAAGGATATTGTTGTAAGGAAGCACTTGCGTATGAAATAAGATTTAATTAACAGGATGGTCAGTTACTGTCCAGAAGGCAATGGAAGTCTCTTACAAATGTCCCTACATCTACATTTTCACCTAGATCAGCTGAGACTCCTTGAATCACTGTTGTGCCCAATCCTAATAATTCAGCTGCCATGTGGTATTTACTAAACACCTTTGTACTAATTCTAGAATTAATATGGTCTTTAGCAGAAACGCCAGGCATCCCAACCAACCTCTTCACATCAGTTGCCACATGAAATCTTTGCACACATCATGATAACTGTACTTCTGGTTACTTGCCTCTACAGGGACCAGGTAAATAGCCAGATTTAAGGCTTTTCTAACTGCTCAGATTTTCTTGCTTGTCAGACAATTACTTGTACTGCCTTTGTTTCCTAGCTGTGTGTCACTGTTCACATGAAGGCTGCAACTACTATACTCTTCTCTGTGTGCTCCAAAAAGAAGGACGGGGATGAATACTTTTAGTACTCTGTTCACAAGAGAATTTTTAAATATACACTTTTAGTTGTAGGACTGTCACATTTCTTGCACTTACTGACAGGGCCTGAGTGCAAACCACCATCCCACACTCAGGGCTAGGGGTTTGAATGTCTGGACTTTGCTACATCTGTGTGGCTTTAGTGAGAAATAAAGAGACATCTGAGAAAGACCTATGAGAAGAGGACACATGGCCATATGCAAGCTGTGACAAGCATCCTTGGTCCTCTCATGAATGACCTTGGGACCATGCCTGTTGCAAGTTATTTAACTCTATGATTCTGCCCTGGCACTTCCCTTAAATTCACCTCAGGTTCTTCTGCTAATTGCCATCACATCTGTCCCAGGGCCATGGTCCTGGCCTGGCCCAGCTTGCGTAGGTTCAGCTTGTTGGAGGGCAGTGGGACTGCATTCTGCCAGGGAGGGATTGGAAGGGCCCTGCCAGCCTATGGGCACCCATACTGACCCTGGACAAATACTCAAATGTAGAATATTCAACTGCTAACTCCGTGTAGTCTGGGAACATCTCTCTCCCCCACCACCACAGCATTTATTTCAATTTTGTTTTCCTGAGATTTACTTGGTGATTTGGGTACAAGGTTAAAAGCTTTTCAAAAACCTTCAATAAATATAGAAAAGATAAAAGATTATTGTACTCCAAATATCCAGTGTTAGAAACTGAAATTGGTCTGGAATGCCCTTCCCTTTGAAGGTAAAAAGTTGTGCTTCTGAATAATTTATTTAACAGTAATAACACACCGTGCCAGAAAGATATAAACACACAAGTTATAACTATATAATGTTTCATCAGAATATTGTTCTTCCAGTTGTGCTAAAGCATCAGGCTACATCAGGACCATCAATATTTGATTATATGTATCACAAAACCACAGGAAATACTGAAAACTTTTGAGATGTTTAATGAATCACAGCTCCATTATCTCTTCTTTTTCACCCCAGTTAACAGAGAAAAAGATACCTGTATGTGGAAATTGTAAGATACAATCAGTAGTAGAAATAGATCTGAATGTTCCCTGTTCTTCATCCCTTAGAGAATTCATCTGTCAAATTCATCTACTAAAAGCAGTCATTTCTTATTCATTTATTAATGAGCAAAAAGTACCAGGTTTTAATTCTTCAACTTGGTTTATAATTATTAGCAACTTCATCCAATTATTTCAGTATTGAACTTGGTCTTTTTGGCTTTCGTTTCAGGACATTGCAAACCTTCCCAATTACATCCAAATTTATCAAAATATTTCCATTTTCCTCTTTCTGCTGGCCACAAATAAGTGGAATAATAATAATTATCATGTCAGAACTCTCTTGGACATTGCACGCTATCTGCATACTGATTTAACATGGTATTGAAAGGGTGGGGGTTGTATGTGTCAAGATCACACAGACAGAACTGAGGATAGCCATCAGATCAGTGAAAATTACCTAAAGAAAAACAAAGTTCACTCTCTGATAGGCAAAAGAGGGCCATTAGAGTGAAAGCAACCCTTCTCTTCTGAATATTATAAGATTTACCAGAAAAAGCTGCTCCAATGTTTATAGTAATCGCATTTTCCTTGGAACAAGGTGCTTACTAAATTTATTTCTTGGTCAACAGTAAGGTGATCAACTCTAACTGCTGTAGTGCAAAAGATAAGGTGCAAAGAAACTGCAAGCAGCAAGTCCTGCTGAGTGGCTCCCTGCTTGAACCAAATAAATCCCAATGCAAGTAGACTCTAACATACTCATCTTATTGGAATGAATCCTAGTTTTTCCAAAGCATTGAAATGTAGAACTGTAAGAAGAAAGTGATTTTGAGAACACCAATATAATTGTCTGAAGATATACCCCAAGCACTGAATGTCTTTGAGGAGACCAGGATCACACTGAGTGATCAGGAAAACAGAAATGGTATCAAGGTCTTGTCCCTGAATTTCATAATTCTCACTTCACTTAAAAACTGGAAAGAAAAAAATTATAATTCTTAAAAATTATAAAGTATAATATTAAATCTGCACTAAAAAAACCAAGAAAAGGGAGCTATGGTTTTTCAGCTATCATTGATCTAATCAAATCAACTACTCCCATGCAGAATATTGGTCACATAATTCCTTCCTATTATCACTTCATATTTTTCGTGAAGAAAAGCTGACTGATAATGATTTGTATAAATTGTAAATAAATATACGCAGTGTCAGAAACAGACACATTGAAAAAACTGCCTGGATGCATTTGTAAACCAAATCCAACGATATTTGAGTGCAATATAGGTCTATTAAATCAGGTGAAAAAATTTGGCTTTCTGTTTCTCACTAGTTTAATTTAGGTAAAATATATTGACAATTTATTAATCACGAGACCAGATAACATAATAAAAAGCCATATTGTGCAAGTCATGTGGAAAATAATAGGTTTTCATTTGCATATGACCCCATAGCATATTACCTCATCTTTTCTTATTGTGGTTAGTTATGGAGTAGAAATGTTTAGCTGCATGTCATCTCTAACTTTCAAGCCTTTTCTAATCAATGCTCCCCCCCCCATACTTTCAATGGCAAAATACGCCTCAGTTTGCTTACAGCACTCATTGCTCTGTAAGTGAAGGAAAAGCTTTGTTCAGTCTCTTCTTCTTAATATTGAAGACTGGATTATTTTTATTCCTTTCAGATTTTTTTTTTTTTTTAAGATCACAACATCTTCAGTGTCATGGGCTGAAGTTTATTGGTCACTTAGTGTTTTCTGGTGTTTTCAAAAATAGGAGAGATCTAGACTTATATTACTCTGCAAGGTCTAAACCTTACCTGCCTGACCAGTCAGTTTGCCTGACTTGCAAACTTTAACAAGACAGCCCTAAACAAATATACTGCCAAATTATTCTTCTGTAACAAAGGTCTAAGCAGAAAAACAGTTCAACTTTTTTCCTGCATGTTTCTCTTATTTCAGCCTAGAGGAGGAGCCGGATGAACTATTACTTATTTCTTAGGACTTCAGAGCCTATTTTTCCTACCCTTATGGATCAAAAATTAAATTCAGATGTTGTGAGGCTGTACAAGCCACAAACAGTGATGAGTATTACATCAGCTGATGTCTAAGTAGAACCCTCATCTTAGAGGTTCACTTTTTTTCAGTATATAAGTCGTGTGAGGATCCTACAGAATGCATTGGTTTTCTATGAGCTTTTTGGTTTAATATGCCCTGTGCTTAATGCCCTGAAGGATATAAAATCAAGTTTATCTGACACATTCTATTACAGCTGTGTCATCTGCCTGAGCACTTAGTATTGCATTTCTGTAGTTGGACGTTTCGAACATGAATTCTAGTCTTAAACTGTGTTATTCAAAACTGGCTAAGCTTAATATTGCATTGCAGTGTTCCCTTTTCCCTTCTTTTCTTGAAGACTAGTGACGTGAAAATGACACAGAAATTTCGCAAAGCCTTTGCAAGTTATTTATCATAGTGATATAATGATAAAGGTTAAAAGAGAAATATGCTGCAACACAAATTATTAAAATTCATATGATACTATATACAGTATTTACATAGACATGAGGTTATGTGGTTTGGCATTAAGAAGTCTAATGTATTAAAAAATTCTCATGTGAACACAGAGTACTCTTCTTTAGAGATAGAAATGTTTAGCTAAATAGATTGCTCATGCTTGTCTCACTGATTACACTTAATAATAAACTCATACAGGAGGAATACTATTTAAGCTGTCTGAATGCTGCTACTGTATCTTTATTTTCTCTGGCTGTTTTGCAAAATGCCTATAAAAGTATTTAGGAAAAAAATTTTAAAAAATACACTGTCCAAGACTACTACACAATCCACAAGAGTAAAATTTTGTCTCTGAATCCCTTTCTGAGGTTCTCTTTTGGTTTGGTTTTGTTTGGGTTTTTTTACTATTGCAAGAGATCTTTCACAATGTCAAAGAATGAAATAGCCATGAAGTATGCTTTTTGGCAGACTTATAATGAGAATGTAGTTTNTTTTTGGCAGACTTATAATGAGAATGTAGTTTGGACAAAATGATCGCTTTAAAAAAAAATTTAAAAATTAAATTCCTCTCTAGGATTTTATCCTCGTATTCAGTGGATGTGGGAATATCAGAGAATCAAAATATTTAAAACTTTTCTCTTCATCCCCTTCAAATGTTAAACACTACTGCTTTAAAAAAAATCCAAAAACAAAACAAACAAACAAAACCTGAAGGATTTTGGGACTGACTTACTGCCCTTTTAAAAATTAACTTACAAACAAGACAAAATATATAATAATGTTGGTTTTAGAAATAACTGGTTTTCTTCCTTAAAAAGAAACCAAACAAAACCTCTACATTATATATGCAACTCTTCATTCCTATTGCACATCCAGTCTTCATCTGCTGTACATCTATAAATGTGAGTATCTGTATACAACAACAGAAATATAAATCATGCTACTTCAGTGTTTAAAGAATGCAGCATATAGGGGATGATCGTTTCTCCAGTGTACTTAGAAACTAAACAAACAATAAAACTTTTGAGAGGAATTGAAATGTTGCTTCTTTCCTTTAGAAACAGTAGGGGGAAAAAAAGACACCACCCTAGAGCTGTGTGCTCACTGTTAAAGTGAACCTAGTAACCTAGTTATTCAAGTCCCATCTTAGCTTTTTGGCCATTGCACCAGTTTTCCCTTTTTAGAAGACTGTGGCATTTTCACTGGGAGGAGCTTCTCAAGAGGTGAAATCATCTAGTGACTGATGGAGTAAAGAAACCTATTCTAAAAAATTTGCAACAGGCAGTTTGGGGAGCTGTCTCCCTCTGACACAATATCAAATAGTCATGAGTAAGTGCGGGCTACTCAGTGCAGTGCTAATACATTTGAAATATTTGTCTTTTGGTGAAAAAGGCTGTTTGTTTCTCCCTGTGCCTAAGAGAGAAAAATAATTCAATGAAAAATAAACTTCTACTTGATGACTGTAACTCATTTGTTGCTGAACGAAAAATTGTCAAGCAAGCAAGAAGAAAAGACATTGTGATCTCCCAGTGGACAATAATTTATCCTTTATTCTCACTCAGGGTATATTTTGAAACTGTTATTTTTAATACATTTCTGAAGGACAGTTCTACATAGTGTCATTTAAATGATCGCTTTAAAATGTCCAAAACTATTTCTCATGCTTATTAACTGTTTCATGGCTAAAACTTTCCAAATAAGGTATTTGTAGCTGCATGACTTGATGTTTAAAGTTAACCCAGAGCTGGGAAAAGAGGCCCGTTAGTCCCATCAGTTGCCAAAATTTGCCAAAATTTAAATGGACTTACAGTAGAATCCACTTTTCACAAATGTGTCCTGTAATAGTAACATAAGACTGCCATGTCGGAAAGCCTTTGCCTGTGTTCAGTCCAAGGAAATTCTGAGGAAATATCCCAAATCAAGACACAATGAGACATGGGGGCAGACAATGTGCCCCTTCCCATCAGTTCTTTATGCTGTCTCACTTCAAAGAATTTCAGGAAGAAACTAGGCAGACCATGGCAAACTCTCTTAAACTAATGCGCTCTGCTTTGACGTTTTTCTTCAGGAAGAAGATTAGAAGGAAACCAGATTAAGTAATAACATTTCATAGACCATCAGATGCATCAGAAGTTTCTGAGAAGAAGAATTATGTTTAATTTGTTTCTGAACGTTGCACTGGTTCTGGAAATCCTGACAAACGGATACTATTTCTAAAAGTGCTATCATTATTGTCACTTTGAATCTCTTATTCCTCTGTTTAAAAACTGATGGTTACATAGTTCTCACAAACAGTCAAATAATCAATAACAAACATCAGATGAGACCAATTACATACCATAAATAATGGATAAAATATAGTCAAAATGGACAATTCACATATACCCCCTAGACTGCAAACTGCTATCTAAGCTATTCAGATTACATTTATGCATAAAAATCACATTTAAGGAATGAAGCTCATTTGATAAACGATTGTCTAACAGAATAAAGAAGGCGTAATTGCTTAGATAATTTATTTTCAGTGGAAAACGGTTCAACCATTTCTAGAGACTATATCATCAACCTCCTAGAGCTTGACAGCCCACTAACTCCCATGATAGCAATTCTGAAATCAAATGTCTTACCTACCAGTACAAGCATATCTGAATAAAAGCAGTATGTTTTATAAAATTAGCAAAAGCTTTCTATCTGCCTTATTTTGGGATAATAGACTTTCTTCTTGATTTACTTTTTTTTTTAGAAAACAAAACCCATCAACAGTCAGAAAAGGCAATTAAGGAAAATGTTCCTGAACTTGTGCTATTATGTCAACAGTATATAACACTTACGAATGAGGTTGTCAGGGGCCATTACACTCCTCAATCAGAAATATGCTTCCCTAAAGTAAACTCAATACTTTTGTCTCTAACGTAGCATCTGCAGTGACATGTTCTAACATCTCTACATGCATACAGCACAGTCCAATGCTCAAGTAATTAATTGAATATAACCATATGCCCACTCACTGAAGCCACGTTGCTATTACAGTCACTGCAACAGTTGGACAGTTGGTAGGCCAGTTACTATAATTTTTTTTTTTTTTTCAATGTAATAATAATTTGGTAACACAAGCATCCCTGTGAATTGTAATGAAACTTAGAAATATTTTGGAAAATATGTAAGAGTCATACATGTATTTATATACTTGCAGAAATGCAGGTGAAAGCAGCCATGAACTTTTAATGAGTTACCCTATTATGGTCAGTTACGCTGAGGAACATTTTTACATTTCTTTGAAAAAGATCCACATAACATAAATACATGTTCTTTGGTGAAAATAAAAGTAATTTTAGTTTCTTAAGCCACCCATCTCAATTCTAGATACTCTTAAGCGTTGTAACACAATTCACAAAACTTACTGTGGCAAATTATTACTGGCAGCACAGGCAAAATCCAAAACCAAAACCAATTAC
Source organism: Zapornia atra (assembly GCA_013400835.1). Lineage (NCBI taxonomy): Eukaryota > Metazoa > Chordata > Aves > Gruiformes > Rallidae > Zapornia > Zapornia atra. Next base: position 54,678 of record VZTU01000029.1, on the reverse strand, counting down.
TGTTAGGTTCCTGAAATTTATAGATTAATATTATCAGAGTAAGCTATTAGCATTCATCCTTCTGCCAAAGGTCCCTAGGCATGCCTTTTAAAAATGCTTGCAGAACAAAAAAGCAAGCTATGCATTGAGTCCTGAAAGTCAGTAGAATCAGATCTTCCTAGGTCATGGTGTCAGAGGAGTTATATTAAACACTTTTACCACTTGTCTCTCTAAGCCTTTTTCTATTTATATCAAAGTAGATTTATGACAAGCATCACAAATGCTTTTGTAGTCTACAGAGTAGAAAAAAGAGCTGCAGGGGGGTCTTAAACTTTCATACCTTAGGCATATATCTCTGCTGTGCTGTTTTTCACCTTCCTGAAACAAAGCTATCTAATTATCACAAAACCATTCTTTTAGCACAGGAAAAAAACATAATTCAAATTGGAAATATAACTTGGTTCTGAGAAGTTTTGGGAGAATTTTATGAAAATAGAAAAGACTGTATTACAGCAAAGGACCTGAACTGCAATACCAATTAAAGATCCATTATCTGGCCCAGCTTTCAAAGCTCTAGCAAGTCCCCTTTGCCTGGGAGAAAAATCCTAGGAGAAAATGTACTCACTATGCTGGGAGACAAGCCTTTCTTTCAAATTACTCTTTGCATTGCTTGCACCTTTCTCTCCTTGATTACCCCCTAGTTAATCAAAAGCAAGAGTAATGGCTACACCTCAGTACTTAACGGGTGGAAGTATACTGTGACAGCTGCTAGAAGCAATTCCCACATAGCAATATATTAACTGCACTGCTATTGCTGGCTGTAAAAGCAATCATTAGGCCAGAATTTTTCTTTTTTTTTTCCTTCCTCTTTCAGAAAGGAGATATGAGCTCATTAGGTTCTCAACACTCACGCGGTACTAAGCAGGCTGTACATGGCACTAAGCAGCAGTCTGTGTGTAGTATGGGAAGAAATGCCTTTTTTCTACCACATTAATTTAGTTAACATTGGATTAACAAGATAACTCACACATGAAAAAAGAAAGAGAGTAAGAAACAAGCTTTTATTCACTTTTAGATGTGCCCAGGGTCAAATCTTTCCCTGATCTGAATTTATCCTATTGGTCTTTTTCAGCTCAGGATATATAAGGAGAGTAGCAATCACAAATACACTATAGAACCTTAAACCTAAAAGATTATAATAATCTTTATAATCTTAATATCAACACTAATTTTGAAAGCATTTAATTCCCCCATCCTAATAGTTGCCAGGTTTAATGTGTTACTGTGGGAGGTCTGATAAAGGGAATTTGAGAGAAGTTACAGTAGTAAATGACAGTAAAGGTTATCTCTTTAAATGGTCTGCTAAGAAGTTATTACCCAGGAATATCCTTTCAAATTGTGCTTAAAGAAACACATGTCTTTTCTTTCAAGATAGTCACTAAAATTTTTAGGAGTGGTTGAGGGGCAAGAATTTTTTTTTTTAATTATTATTTTATTTTACTACATTCCTTCTTTCAATGAGAGACATAAATTGATCAACCACCCCTCCCTCACCAGAATGAAAGCTGATCAAGTTCAAATTGAATATGAACTGTGATTTGAACAATATCACGTGTTCAAATATTATAGTTGACTTGGTGGGGCAGATACTCAACAGTTAAGCAATCATTGTTCACTTTCCTCATCCAAAAATCACATCTGTTTCTGCTCTGACAATTCACAGTCATACAGTAATGTTTTTCATTTTACTTCCTATAACTTTACCATGCATCTATTTTTCTATTCACTTTCAAGAATGATATGTATAGACAGAATCAACAGAATAATGCCGTAAATATAACAGCTATTAAAACCCAAAACATCCGAATTTTAACCTGACCACTTGTGTCTGGTGCTTAATAAACAATTTTTTTTGACAAGTAAATTTTTCAATAAAAACAAATTATTTATGAATGTTTGAGAGATATATTTCCACCTCCTCCAGTGGAATTACATAAAAAAAATACAGATGTACTATGAAGGAGACTACAGAGAAAACTAAAATATTTTTTCAACAAAATGCATTCCTCTAGCTGTAATGCTGCATTCAGGATATATCTGCTGAGAGCTCAAAACCCCTTTTAAAGAAATCTCTGATAAAACTCTGTGAAAAAAAATGACATCCTTCTGAAACTGGTCAAAAAAGTGTTCAAAATTTTTTCAAAAGAAAATTGTCAATTAACTCTTTAACTAAAATCTGTGCCATGCTTGTAATAATTGAGGTGAATGTAGTCTTTGCTATCTTAGCCCATTCTTCTGGGACTATATCACATTTTATCCTGGCGTGCAGCTTAACGACAAAGTTGTCTTCTCACTCCCCCCATCTCCAGTGAGATCAAGAGAAATCAGGGGGATAAAAAAAAGTAAAACACATGGGTTGAGATAAAGATAGTTTCATAGGCCTGAAAAGGAAGGTAATGATGATCATGATAAGAACAGCAGCAATAGGATATACAAACCAAGTGATGCACAACAAAATTGCTCAGCACCCACAAACCACCAATGCCCAGCTAGTTCCCAAGCTGTAGTCTAAACCCCCATCCAGCTTCCCCCAAGTTATGTGCTGAGTATTATGTCATATGGTATGGAATAACCCTTTGGTCAGGTTGGGTCAGCTGTCCTAGCCGTGTCCCTCCCACCTTCTTGTGCACCCCAGCCTCCTTGCAGGCCAGGTAGTATGACAAGCTGAATAGCCCTTGACTTGATGGAAACACTGCCTAGCAACAACCAAAATATCAGCGTGGGATCAACATTATTCCCTTCATAAATCCAAAACACAGCACTATACAAGATATTAGGAAGAAAATTACTTCTATGCCAGCCAAAACCAGGTCAGCCTAACAAAAAGTATGATCTGGCAGGCAACCTACCAGGGAGGAATATAAGAAGAAACACTGGAGGAAGATGATTGGTGGTGCTTCCAGAAATAAATTTTAAGATCAAAAAGAAATAAGCCTTATCTACATATTTTAAAAGTCTGTCATGATATGTTGCTTCCCTGAGCTTCCTCTCGCCCACTGAACTAAACCAAGATACCCTGAAACACCCAGAAGAGAGGCTGTTCAGGTATCGTATGTTGCTTAGGCAGACACAGGAGATGTGAGTACTCTCTAGAGGGGAAAATATTCTTATGTGCTGTAGGAAAGGTCTATGTTCTAGAAAGTTTTAGCAAAGTGAATAATGTATTGTTTGCTTGGGATGCTTTAGAGGTTATAACCACAGCAGATTTTGTCTGCTATGACAGTTTCAAAGGCTAAATTATAGTATGCCCATGCAATTAGCAACATTCAAGCTTAGAAGGAAAATAAATTTAGATACAGTGGGAGGAAACTTTCCAAAACCTAATGAAATTTGCAATATTATTATAATTTCTTTTTTCAGCTCATATTATTTTCATAGAACAGACTTAATGGCCCTCAGGAAACTGACATGCCTTACTGATTCTGCCCAGACTCCTCCCATCCATCCCCATGGTCCTGACTAGTCATTCTGGGGTCATGTTTAAACCTGTTTCCCCTCACCAGGAGAGATGCTACCAATCCCACTTCAACCCCCACCCCACCTCTAGCAGGATCACATCCCAGCCCAGCCTTTTTCTAGCCCTATCCCCATGCCTGATGTCTGCCCCATGCAGTGGTCTGACACAAAGCAGCAAAACTTCTTGCCAAAAGGCATACCTTTCTCTCACAGCTTCTCTTCTTTTTATTTTTTTCTGTTTGATTCATTAAGATGTAAAAAAACCCAACACCAAAACCCATGCATATGCATACACAAGCACATGACTGCTATATAGATTTATAGAAACCTATACGGATTTATAGTCACCAAGAAACAAAGTAGAATGTAGATGTTCTACAGTCAAAAGACAAGATAGTCTCTGTACCAGAAAATGTATCTTTTCTGTATCTTGGATATCAGAATCAGTCTAAACACAGCAATCAAAAGCAATCCATGGACTAATTTACTGTTTGGGTAAAGTATAGGAAAACACTAGTATTTTCAGTGCAAGATAAACTACTTCCAGCACTTGAGGTAGCATTTTAAAGAGCTGCAGATGTAAAATAAGGCACAGAATTATTCTGGCTCACATTTTGTCTTCAGTGACTCTTCTAACTCATTTTGCATGGGTACATTTACAGCAGCAAACTGAAAGAGCTAGCTCAAACTGGCTTAGCATATAAAGCACACAGTGTACTCCAGTAGAAATCACAAATACTACAGAAATAAAGCTTTTACTAACCAGTAGTGTCTTATGAGTCAATATTCTCAAACTGAGGACAGCAATAAGAAGCAGCATGAATGAATTTCAATGAAGCAGAAAAACTTTTTTCCTGAATAAAAATGCAAATTTTGACACAAGTGTTTCTTTAGTGCTATGATAAAGACTTATTCTCACATGAGAATGCTCCAGAAATGTGTCTCTGTCTACTTCAAGGTCAACTATGTACTTGATTAAAATTTTATTTATTTTAAATTCTGAACTGCCTTTAAAAACAAAAAAAACTTGAAAGAAGATAATTGTATTTAATGAAGTGTCAAAATGAATTAATATCGCCCTGGAGTTTCAACAGTTCTTGTTTGGTAGGAGGATGAAAAACATGGGATTGATGATCATCTTCAGTATGGTCATTAGTGGAATCTCCCTCTCCCTGCAAGACTCATTTTACACATATATCCAACAACTATACATGCATAATAATTTATAATAAGCAAGAAGAAAACTTTGATCAAAACCCAGTACAAATTTTGAATAGTGTGGGCCTCTGGTATGAGATTCTGCCACTTACAAAAGCAACTGAAGGTTTCAGAGGGTTTTAACAGCATATAGGTTGATGACACTACTGTTCAGTCTCAGTGGAATTAAATCTTACTTGATCCAACTAAGAGCATAGAGTATGAGCCATAGAAGGCTAAATTAAAAAAACAAACCAAAACCAAACAAAAGCAACCAAACAATGAAAACCACAGAACAAAAAACCTTTCAGAAGGACTATGGAATTAAGATTCCACATGGGGATGAAAATTATGAACCTGAAATCAGAGAAGAAAAAGGATTCTACATGCATGGTTTTTAAAACAGATGCAGTCTTCTTCCTCTCTTTTGTAATTGCTTAAATTTATTATTAAACACACTTAAGTTTTTTAATCAACACCTTGTAATTGAGTCATTATTGCAAAGGAAAGTTTTCTGACATCTATTAATATCTATGATTAGGTATTTTAATGCCTCCAGTTGTCATAGAATCATAGAATTATAGAATTGGCTGGGTTGGAACAGATCCCAAGGATCACAGAGCTCCAACCCCGCTGCCACAGGTAGGGCCACTAACCTCCAATGCCCCATCCAACCTGTCCTTGAACACTTCCAGGGACGGGGCATCTGCCACCTCTCTGGGCAGCCTGTTCCAGCACCTCACCACTCTCTCTGTAAAAAAAACTTCCCCCCTAAAATCTAATCTAAACTTTAGCTTTAATTCCTTTCCCCTTGTCCTGCCATTGTCTACCCTTTTAAAAAGTTGAATTCCCTCCTTCTTATAAGCTCCCTTCAGGTACTGGAAGGCTGCAATGAGGTCCCCCCGCAGCCTTCTCTTCTCTAGGCTGAACAAGCCCAGCTCCCTCAGCCTCCCTTCATAGGGGAGATGCTCCAGCCCTCTAATCATCTTTGTGGCCCTCCTCTGAACCCTCTCCAACAGTTCCAAATGTAGGACAGTTTATGCATAGACAGCCAAAATTCAGTCTCTATGTGTAAATTTTGGATATCCTATCTCACCTTAAATTTTGTATTTCTTCAATACTTAACATGTTGAATTTCAGTTCTGAAAATCATTATGGATTTTCATGTCTCTACAGTAGAAATGTACACCTTTTAGAGGGATGGAAGCAAATAATAACTATTTTGCATGTGTCCTCACCTTGGCATCCTTTCCCATCATTGCACATAAGCCTGTAATCCCTTGCATCCCCCTAAACAGGTAACTTATTATAGTGGACACTTTCTGTCCTTTATCTCTCATGTTCAGGCTGTTAATAAATCCTAACATTTTGCCTTTAGAACATCTCCAAAATCTAGCCTTTCCATTTAATTTGTGTTCTCAGGAAGGAGTAGTCATTCAGGAAATAACTGAGGCATAGCAAGGGCACAGACATGTCTATCATGCACTTTACTCTCTGGCTCTAGTTCACCTTCTTTCTCCATTTCTGATTTCTTATCCCCTGCTCTGAAGACTTTCTCCTTCTGTGTCCAATATAAGTCAGTTATACTTAAATATTCAAAACCTTTCAAAAGCACTTTGGTGTCATGTTCTAAGCTTCTCCCTAAACCCAAGACTTCATTCCTGTTCTTTTACATAACATCTTCTGCTCTTTCAGACAGAACTCCTTATCTTCACAAACTTTTAAAAAATGAAAACAAAGTATAGTTTTTAAAGCCTGCATGGCATGCTTTTTTCTCACCTTTTATCCATGTATTTTTCTGGTCTTGTTTTGTTCCAACTTTTTATTAGTACAAGCATTGTCAATTTTAGCACTAAAATTAGGAGTAAAACAATGCAATAGCTAGGTCTAACGTTTATACATGTTCAACAGCTTACACTACTAATCATCCATCTCATATAATATAGTAAGTGGAATCCTTCTTTTGTCAGTCTATTTACGATGTCCTTGAGGTATTGAGATCCTTTTACTACACATCATAAAAAGCATTAAGTTTGCCTAGACAACGGCCCAAATTACATTCTTTATTATGTCCACAGAGATTTAGATTAACTGTACTGACTTCAAAATTTTGCGTTCATCAAAAAAGGAAAACATTTGTATGAGAGCCTCCAGAAGGAATATTATTCTGTACCATATATTTTGCTATGGGGACTTGAAAGACAGCAAAGGTATAGGTGACATCCTGCTGCTGGATCAGGCAGTATCCCTACTCTTAAACTGAACTGGATTAAAGAGGATAAAGAAATAAGAAGATTCATGAAAGCTGTTTGTGTTTGGAATCTGTGATAAACCTTATAGTGAGAAGTTACATAACCACACACTTTTTGTTGAAAAAACTTTCTTATATTGCTGCTCCTTTTTTGATGTTCAAAAAGACATTTAGTTATCTTTCGGTGCAATATTGTCTGTGAGGATCTGATGAAGCTGGGATAGAGCTTATTAAAGAAAATCTTAGATTGAAATGTTCCCAAAAAGGGAAGAGAAAGTAACCTCCTCAATGTTATATATTTAGAGGCATGTAAATATGACTACATTTTGCCCCTTTTTATTTCCTTACTCTTTATAAACTTTTAGCCTGTGAAACTGTCATAGCAGACAAGATCTGCTGTGGTTTTAACCTCTAAAGCATCCCAAGCAAATGATACATTATTCACTTTGCTAAAACTTTCTAGAACATAGACCTTTCCTACAGCACGTAATATTTTCCCCTCTAGAGAGTACTCGCATCTCCTGTGTCTGCCTAAGCAACCTATGACACCTGAACAGCCTCTCTTCTGGGTGTTTCAGGGTATCTTCCTTTTCAGGCCTATGAAACTATCTTTATCTCAACCCATGTGTTTTACCTTTTTTCCCCCCTGTTTTCTCTTGATCCTATTGGAGTTGGGAGGAGTGAGCAGACGACTTTGTGGTTGTTTTAGCTGCATGCTGGGATAAACCACAACTAGTAAGACAGGAATACGTAAAGACTGCTTCTCCATTGCTATATTTTCACAAGCATATGAAAAATGGACAAAGGGTAATACTATTACAATTAAACTTTTTTAGAGAACAAAAAACAGCACTGTGTGTGGTTTTGGGTGGTTGTGTTGCTCTCATGAGTTATCAGATGGACAGCACCATAATCTGAAGTTGTTATCCTTGTAGTACAAGCTGCTTCACCATGTTCTAGGCAAATATTTCAGCCATAACCAGCAAGCGCTGCTTCTAGATCTGAAGTATTTACTTTTATTTGCATTTGGTTTTTATTGTTTTTACAGATTATACCAAAATTATCTTTCTGTTGCTGATAGCTTTTAGCATTACCTATTAACTTTTTAGAGAAATTTTAGGGAGTACCCTTTAAGAATTTAGAAACACTTTGTTCACCTTTTCCAAAACAGGTTGGAAAATAATCCAGTTTTATTTCATCAAAAATGTGAAGTTTCAAATTTATTTCTAATCTTCATTCAGTGTTTTTAGTTTTAGGTTCCATCACTGGGACTTTCACACTTTGCAAAAGTTAGACTTTAAATAAGTTTGATAGTAATCTCACACATGAAAACAAATCTTACATTTGACTGGTATGGTATCCATGAAAAGTAATGAAAAATAAAAATAAGAATCATCATCCTCCTTGCAGACCCCAGCTTCTTTCTGTGAAATGATCTAAACAGCACATCATATGACTTAGTTCACATGATAATACAGATAACGCTAGTGCCAAGAGGATAAATAATGTGCTTAACATTCTCTTCAGAAGATGGAGGGAAGATTTTTGTGTGTGAAGAAAATTGAATCACACTTAAATTTCCTTAGTCTGACAAATTACCTCTGCTACATTCTATGTCTCTATTCAATTAAACAAATATTCTGGTGGTCCAATATTATTTAACCATGATTAAACTCACTTAAAATAAATTATTATTTTTTTCCTCATCAAAGGTTCTTTTAGAAAGAGCAGCACTTTTTAGCTTTCTGCCTTAATTTATTCTTCATTTGTGCCAAAGGAGCTAACTTGGATTCTAACCTTGACCAAATTAGTAACTGAGAATCATTCAGAAGAAAAAGTTTGATCTCAGGGGTAAAAGGTTGATATTGAGATGCTGTCAGAATTTAATGTGATAAAGAGACAAGCAATTCCATGCTTCTTGAAATGAACAACTTAGTGAACACTCTTTGAAAAATGCACTCTATATTTTTGAACATGGATAAACACAACATAATGGACTTGTGTCAGTTTTTTTTTTCCGAAGATAAAATTTTTAATCTCTCTAATTAAATACATTGGGACAACAATATAAGGGCACTTATGGTTTGGACTTTTGGTTGCATTCAAGTACCTTATCTTCTTTCCTGATTGGTGCGGCCCACATTGTACACAGTCTTAAGGTGAGGCCTCACCAGCGCTGAACACAGTGGGATAATCATCTCCTTTATCTGGTGGGTTGTGCTGTTTGATGCACCCCAGGATGGGATTTGCCCTCTTGGCGGCCAGGGCATGCTCTGACTCATATTGAGCCTGCTGTCAACCAGCACCCCCAGATCCATTTCTGCACAGCTGCTCTCCAGCCACTGCTTTCCCAGTTTATACTTGTGCCTGACATCACTCTGTCTCAGTCTGGCATTTGTTCTTGTTAAATTTCATGCCATTGATGATTGATACCAGCAATAAGTTACTAATACATAGTTTGGTCTTATATTACTCTATAAAATATATATTAGCAAATGTCTCTGCTCAGAGATATTATCTTTTTCCAATACCAAAGAAAACCTGTATAATGCTATTTATTTAGTAGCAGCTAACCCAGCTGCTATGTAGATTGTTCAGCCTTTCAAACATAATGTTGTCTGTAGCTATATCTTCTTGGCTAATGTCTACAGAACACCTAGCAAGGCTGCTTTACAAATCACTATGAACCATCTCAGACAGACATAGAGGTACACACACCCCACACACAGAAGGCCCACATTTGTGTGTAAAAATTCTCTTGTACACCTGATATCAAGCCTCGTGTAATGGAATGTGAGTAGAGAATGAAACCAAACCTCAGATAGATATTTACAAAATTGTTTACAACCTTTGCTGCTTGCCAAGGGGCGGCCAGTGCTTAACACCTTTCTGTGGTGAGGTGTGTGCCTTTTTCTTTTTTTCAGGCACCAGGACTTGAACATTCAAGCAGACCTAGCTAATCAGAGCAATCATGCCCCAGGGAGGAGTAAAATACTCTTCTCCCACTTATACCCATTTCTTTATCTGATGCTTGAGAAGGTACTAGCTGCCATTAGAAGCTGGAAATTATGGGAAAAGGCTCACAGACAGAAACTGCTGTCTGACCATGCTCTGCGATGGCTCTATAAGGAAAGACAGCAATCCCAGACAGGTGTAAAGATCAGAGCTATCAAACCAAGAAAGCCTACAGAGAAAAAAGGATTCTAGCTCAGCCAGTGAGAGGGTGAGAGGAGAGCATCTTGAAAGGAGGAAAATCTAGTAGAGAGAAAAAGAAGGCTAGATATAGAAAACATACTGAGAAAAAACCCCATTAATTTCTATTTCTATTTACATTCATTAGTTCTTATAGTGAGATAGTGTGATAGTTGGTAGGGTTTTGGTTTTTTTTTTGGTTTTTTTTGTAATGAGCATTACTCTTTTTTGTTCCGTTGTCATGTCATATCCTGAATAATGACCAATGACCAATAAGAAATAGGTCTTATTTTACAGCTGGCCTTTGGGTTTTATTTGGAATTCCTAAAGCTAAAAAAACCCAGACACACAGAATATGTCTCTCTTCCAACATATTGTTGTTTATTCAATAAGAAATGAAAGATGGGATAACAAAGTATTTTGCTTACAATTCCTAACCAGTGAGTTCTGATAATACTAATTCATAACCTGAATAAAACATGCTGGAGAAGATCACAGGGATGAAGAAAGCGAGTTAGAGAAATATATTTATGAGTCTTGGTCCTTGAACAAACCCAGTACAGTGAGATTTGTAGTGACACAAGATGAACAAAGATGAAAGGTAGTTTCTTTCTTTATCTGTCCACTGATACCTTGCAAGAGAGATGCATGATACTAACGTTGCCAATTTACAGCTTCTAGTTGATCAGGCAAGGAGAGGCTAACCCCCACATGGGTAATAGCAAAGAGAAAGGCTTTTTAAATGTACAGAGGTCCCTTGTTAATATTTTTCTTTAATCTTTCTGTTCTTTCCTTTATGTCCCCAGAGACTATTACTTAAATTCACTTACAAGAAGACATCAGTTTAATGGAAAAAATTTGTTAGAAAATCTTTTCTCCAAATAACACTGAGACTGATGGATTAAGCAAGCCTGTACTATCTGTTGATTTTTCTGCTTATTTTTCTTGGGTAGTTTTGTTTTTCCCTTTTTGGTTACAGAATTTAAGCAACAGTGAGGTCTTACTTGGTTTCAGTAGATTCTTCTGGATTGAAGAAAAACACCTATAGCAAGATTTAATGCACAACATCAATAGGATGCACTGCTTTGGGTTGGGTTTTTTAATGTGGAGAATTTAAAAATGCAAGAAGAAAGATTGTGAGAGAACCTTATTTCTCAGAAAAAGAACTCCTTCACTTTTTCAGTATTAATGAAGAAGATGTCTTGAAAAATGGGAACCATTAGGTATACCCAAAGATGATTGCCATTCAGAACAGTTTGAAAAAAGAATTACTTTTCAAGAAGGAAAGCAAATGGAAAATTTAAGGGTTTGACTGATGATTGATATTATACTATGATTTTTATTATATTAATATTTTTTATCATTGAATGGCTATATCAATATGTTGCCAAAAGTAAATTGTAACTAACATTGATCTTTTGCATACATTCAGCTTGATGCATTCCTATAAATATCAGAAATTTTCATACTGAGGAACAATTCTGGGTTTTGTTGTGTTTGGTTTTGTTTAGGGGTTTTGTTTGTTTGGGTTTTTTGTTTGTTTGTTTTTTTTCCTGGAGCCTCCAGAAGTTATTTTGAAGAAGCAGGAAATACACCCTCTGAGAAAATTTGCTGAGATTTGCATGCAATTGCAGCGTCATGATTGTTTTCCCTTGAAGTAGAAATTCAAAGATGTGGTAACATAAAGATGTTGTTTATTGTCCTCTTTCTGAAGCAGAATGCTACCTGAAATTATACTTTCAGGTATATCCCACTTTAAAAAGTCCTATGCAGACCAATGCCAGTGGTTCAAGTCACGCCCAAACCTGACAATTTATGCTAAGCTGTCTCATTGTATTTTGTAACTAAAGGTATAGAGAGTTGAAGAAGAAGGAAATTCAAGGATTCAAGGAAAATCGAGGATCCCTGCCTCCAAAGTCAGGAGTAATACATCCCAACAAAGAGGAAGCCAGTCAAATATTCCAGGAGACCTGAACTGACGAACAAGGAGCTCCTAGACAAACTCAAACACAAAAAAGAAGCCTACAAACTGTGGAAGCAACTACAAGTAGCCTCAAAGGAATACAGAAAAATTACACAAGCAACCAATGATCAGGTTAGGAAAGCTAGAGCCCTGATAGAATTAAATCTAGCCAGGGATGTCAACAAAAGCTTCTATAGGTAAGTTGGAGATAAAAGTCTGGCGAAAATGTGGGCCCTCTCCAGAAGCAAAGATTAGACCTGATTACAAGGGATATGGAGAAGGCTGAGGTACTCAAAAACTCAGCCATCATCAGGAAGTGCCCTATCCACGCTGCACAAGTCACAGAAGGAAAAGGCAGGTACTGGGAGAACGAAGAACTGCTCACTGTAGAAGAACATCAGGTTTGCGAATGTCTGAGGAACCTGAAGGTGTACAAGTCTGTGGGATCTGATGAGAGGTATCCCCAGGTCCTGAGGGAGCTGGCAAATGGAATTGCTAAGCCACTATCCGTCATATTTGAGAAGTCATGGCAGTCCAGTGAGGTTCCCACTGACTGGAAAAGGGGAAAAATAACCCACATTTTTAAAACAAACAAAAAAAAAAAAAAAGGAAAGGCCCTAGGAACTATAGACCAGTCAGTTTCACCTCTGTGCCTACGGGGTTATGGAGCAGATGGAAACTGTGATAAACTATCCTTGGAGTGTAGAAACAATGCTAACCCACATGGAAAATAAGGAGGTTGGTGGTGACAGCCAACATTGTTTAACTGAAGACAAATCATGTCTTATACAATTCAATTGCAGTGTTGGTGGATAACAGAGGAGTGACTGGCGTCATCTACCTGGACTTGTGCAAAGCATTTGACACTGTTCCACACAACATCTATACATCTGTGTCTCCAAATTAGAGACACATGGACTTGACGGAAAGAAACACTCGGTGCATAAGGAATTGGCTGGATGGTTGCACTCAAAGAACTATGTTTAATGACTTGATGTCCAAATGTCCAAGGAGAACAATGATGAGTGGTGCTCCTCAGGGGTCGGTATTGGGACTGGCACAGTTTAACATCTTTGTTGGTGACATGGGCAGTGGGATTACACGCACCTTCAGAAAGTTTGCTGACCAAGTTTTGTGGTGTGGTTAACATGCTGGAGGGAGGGGATGCCATCCAGAAAGACCCTGACAGGCTTGAGAGGCACAGCTATGTGAAGCTCATAAAGTTCCAGAAGGCCAAGTGCAAGTTCCTACACATGGGTTGGTTCAATTCTGAGCACAGCTACAGGCTGGGTGGAGAATGCATTCAAAGTAGCCCTGAGGAGGATATGTGGATGTTGCTGGATGAAAAGCGCAACATGAGGCAGCAATATGTACTTGCAGTCCAGAAAGCTAACTGTATGATTGGCTGTATCAAAAGAAACCTGACCAGCAAAGTGAGTACGATGATTTTCCCCCTCTAGTCCACTCTCGTGAGACCCTAGCTGGAGTAGTGAGTCCAGTTCTGGGATCTCAAATGCAATATGGACTACGACCTTTTGTAGTAAGTCGAGAGGAGGACCATGGAGATGATCTGAGGACAGAAGCACCTCTCCTGTGAACACAGGCTGAGACAGTTTGGCTTGTTCAGCCTGGAAAAGGCTACAGGAAGACCTTGTTGCAGCCTTCCAGTACCCGAAAGGGGCCTGCAGGAAAGCTGGAAAGGGCCTCTTTATCAGGGAGTGTAGTGATAGCACAAGGGGTAATGGGTTTAAACTGAAGGAGGGTAGATTTAGATTAGATATAAGGAAGAAATTCTTCTCTGTGAGGGTGGTGAAGGACTGGAAGAGATTGCCCACAGAAGTTATGAATGCCCTCTCTCTGGCAGTGTTCAAGGCCAGGTTGGATGGGGCTTTGGGCAACCTAGTCTAGAGGAAGGTGTCCCTGCCCATGGCAGGGGTGTTGGAACCTGACGATCTTTAAGGTCCCTTCTTCCATTCAGGAGGAAAAAAAGAAAAAAAAGTGAACCATGGCATGTCATCCGTATCAGGCACACATACTGATAAGGCAATTGGTATTGATAGACTCTTGCTGTGGGACATTCTGGGAGTTTCAGACTCCCAAATATTTATTTATGCTGCAAAGACAGGAAGAAAGAACACAGTTTTTTCAGTGTCTGTTAAATCTGAATTAGAACAGGATAGCCACTAAGCCCTTGCAGAGTGCATTTTTGTAAGAGTTTTAGGTCAGGCCGATTAATACAGGACTGATGGAAAATCGACAAAAGTAAATTCAGAAAGGATTATCTTTCAGGGAATATTGTGTTTTGCTAGTTTTCCTGTGAGACTATGCCTGCTCATTTTGTGTTAAAAACAGGTAGGTATCATATGGTTTACAGTAATTTAGGAATCTGACTGCCGGTTGCACATCTAAATCCTTACTAAACTACAATAAAACTATCATGAGAATGATGGAAATATGGGACTCCAAATCCTGTTATGCACTGTTGCCTTACCACTGCCAGAGCAGCACAATAATTCCTTCGCTGCTCTCAAAAGGCCCATGAGGAGCAACTAATGATAGCTCTCAATGCTCTTTTTGCCTTCGTGTGAGGGGAAGGAAACAAAAGAAACACACAGGCGTAAGGGTCCAGTCTTGCATTAAATTTCCATGGCCCCTAAAGCCTTCCACCACATAATTTTCCTAAGATGCAGATACTTAAACCACCCCTAAGCATTGCTAGACATCAGACAACATGCAGGAATGGAGAATTATGAAAACGTGATTAAATCATTATTATACCTGTCTTCCCAATACTTGAAAGTAAATTCCAGCATAGCTCCACATCGTTTAAAAGTAACAGTTGCACAATAAGGTAAACTAATTTAAGACCTCAGCAAACAGTAGTGGCTAATCATTTTCTAGGTTCTAGCTGTATAAAATATTTATTTTCTCTGAGTCATGATTTAAGGAAGAACAGGACTAAAACAACAGTGTTTTACACATTGTTTCTTTACTAAATTGTTGCTGTAATTTCTCATCTTTAGAGAAGATAAAAAAAAAAAAAAAAGGAGTTGTTATTTTCTTCCAGGGGAAACATATTAGGTAAAATGGGCACAACAACTTACCAAATAATATTACAATCCCATACTGAGCTACTTGGGGGAGATATTATCAGCTGTAATTTGGGTATTAATGAGCAAACAAAACCTCTTTGCATGCACATTTCCATATGGTATTTCATCCCTCATGAAAATAATTTTCAGATTAAAAAATGTATTACGTAGAATGCTCATCATTGCCTACCACAGAAATAATAACGAACAGGTATCTGAAGTTTTTTAATGTAGTCCTGTTGCTTGGGAAATACCTTTTGTGAAATTTATTCTCTGGAGCTGTATTTATCACTTTAAGTCTGGCAAGAGTTGTGGAATGATAGAAGGGCTTAGAGTGGATTAAGACTGTTTCACATGCATATAAGACCATGTCTAGTCTATTTTCCTGACTGAACCTCTTTTCAAGAGAAAGAAACAGAACTGCTTGAATAGCTGTGTCACTAGAATCAGATCTGAATCCTTTACAAATGTGTTTTTCTGTGGGTAGATAGGAGGGAGGTGTGAGGAAGTGAACAAACCTATCAACAAATGAAAGCCAACGACAAATCAAAAAGTTTACAGCATTTAACGACCAAAATTAAGGATCACATTTCCCAGATATTTTTTTGTTCTTTGAACATTTCCCCCTTAAAATAAAAGCTGCAGTAACATGGTGGATCCATAATTCACCCTCAATCAGTTAGATAGTGCCTTCAAGAAAGGGACTCCTTCATTTAAGTAGTCATCTATGTTCTCTGTGAAATGTGTTTACTCATAAATATGTAATCCACTGGTGTATTGTGCTATGTATCTTTCTCAAGCACCTGGTCCACTGAGATAACCACTTATTTCTGTTGCCATCTGTGATGATTATAACAGTGTAGCTCTAGTGGAAGAGATTTATGCTACAAAGCTGCAAGTCCACTGTTCTGATGCAAAGAGTGATGACTGAGGAGGGGCATAAATATACTTCCACAAAAAAATTACGAGGTATGTAATTTAAATCTAAGACAGTGCATGTGAAAACCCAGCTGTTAATAATATGTAACCAAGACTACAAGAAAATAAGATTACAAATATTTGAAACAGGGTTATACTTATTAAATTAATTCTGTCCCATCTTATTATGATATGTTTTATTTCACAAAACATAATAGGATTTCTTTCTAAAACATCAGGTTTTAATGTAGATTATACCCTTCTCATCAAAACACACCAAAAAAACCCCAAAGCCAAGCCACGTTTTGTTTCTTAAGAAAGATAGTCCTAAAGATAATCCCTACATTCGCTTGGGAGCCCATGGGTTCTTAATTATTCTGTTTAGCAAACACACAGGTGCTCTTGCAGCCTATCCATTTTACACTGTGTGTGTGTGTGTGCACATGTATAAGCTTCTCTGACAAATAAACAAATGTACCGAGCTAGTTCTTTTCATACTATGAAAAGCTATGAATCAACAGATCTCAGTTACATCAAATTGCAAATGATCAGTGGCACCTCATTTGCTTCACATTTAACATTCAGTACAATTAATACATTTTTTCAGCCATTTGTAATATTTCCATGACTTTGCATATGTCATAACAGTAGTTCTGCTGGGTTTGTTTTCTTTTTAACCATTGCACTTATTTATGTTTAGCTAGATAAAACGCTACCCTTGCAGCCTGCTACATTACTATAACTGGTTAAACTGACAGGTGACTACTTACCACACAGAGGGGAAATAGATTGGAGGAGTTTGATCATTATGCATAAATATAGCTACTTTGGTGGGGTTTATTAAAACATTTCAGTAAATTTGCAGTAAATCCCATTTACAAATACAAAATTCACTAAGATATTGATAGTTAAGCCAAACACCATTGTCTGTATTATGACAGACACAATCTTATGATTGTTTGATACATTTTAGATTAACCTTGTGTTATTTTTTTAACATTATCTCCTTTCCTTGAGATACTCTAAGCAATTATTTTATCATTCTTGATAATTTTGATAATTCTGAGTATTCATAGCCAAAGGAGATTATAAAAAGGAACCCCAAATTTCTTCAAACTCACCTATCAATAATCAGC
Source organism: Zapornia atra (assembly GCA_013400835.1). Taxonomy (NCBI): domain Eukaryota; kingdom Metazoa; phylum Chordata; class Aves; order Gruiformes; family Rallidae; genus Zapornia; species Zapornia atra. The sequence goes on along the minus strand of VZTU01000029.1, from coordinate 37,434 downwards.
ACACATGTAGGAATGAACTCAAAGCTTTTCAATAAATGCTTGTAAATTTTCTAAACCATTAAAATTAAAACTTCCAAAAACCTCCCAGAATTGTCAAAAATCTGCTCTTTGAGAAAACCCCCAACTTAGCCTTCATTCCTCACTATCAAGTTTTGCAGGATAAAATGTATAAGCAATAAAAAAGTAAACAGATCTGCCTGGATTGTCCCTTACTAAATGTCATGCTTATCTGGCAAAGTACAGGGATCAAGAGAAAAAAGGAAAGATGCAACACGAGTTGGAACCCTAGGAATGAAAAATAGTGGAAAATACTCTGAAAAGTACTTTTGAAAGTAGCTGCATCCTAAGACTCCACAGCGGATGTTAGTTCAGAACGCAAGAGTAAATGGGGTTTTACATGAAGTGAGTGCAGAGCCACAGCTTCTGACAGAGACATTCCCTGTTTGTGAGAAACCAATGTGAAAGCCATAAGGTACTACACAGAAACAATTAGCCATATAATTTCCAGTAGGACTATATTTGGGGCCTTCCAGTATGGCAATGAATTTGCACCTGTGTGCATGGTCAAGCAGGGTGTCGTACCTTCAGAGGCCTCGTGGAACAGGTCCACTCTGTCCTCAGAAGAGAAGGCTGTGTGCAGAGCTCACAGGATGCACAGATGTATTGAAGCTGTTGGGTCCTGGGCACATCTCCCCCACTCCTGGGGTCTGAGCTCTCTGGATACAGGATCAACTCAGATTTGTTTTTTTTTCCTAACAGATAATAACATGGATAATTTGTAATAGATCTTCGTTCATTTATTTAGAAGCATAACTTAGTTAGAAAGGATTGACAAGGCTATGACACACTCATAGAGGAAGTAAAGATAATTGGCCATAATGGCTGGAATATTTCCTTTCTACTTGGCAAAGCACAGACAGTGCTGACAACAGAGAACTGTCCACAGACAGTTTATTTGTGAAAGAAAACATAGTGGTGGGTGAACCAAACAATACTTGATGGATAAAGGATTCTCTGGATAAGGCACTCTCCGTGCAAGGGAGGCTTTGGTTCTAATCTGTCCTCTAAATTACAAAGAGGTTGGATTTTTATCTGTCTCCTGTGGTCTAAATAATTGCCCTAACAATTGTTTTGGGGGACATGGGGGGGAAGGAAAGCTGCCTTTTTTTAGCTTTTGATTGACAAGTAAGTTTTCCTTTAAAACACGGATTTTGCTTCTACATTTGTTATGTCTTAAAAATCACCCCCAAAATTGAACTGATTTAATTTTAAAGCAAATTGAGTGTGTCTTGCTTCAAGCCATGGAAAAATTTGATTTTGAGTTAACAGAACCTAGTAATTTATCTATTGTTCAATTTCCTGGTCTTGCCTACTGAATTGAGAACACACACACCCTCTTTACCCTCCCCAGTCTTTTAAGAAGCCTTAAACTGGAATCCAGCCTCGAACACCACTAGATAATAGTTCCTCAAGACTATGGCATGTCTCTTGCATATTCTCCCATTCTTTTCCTTTTGCTGCAAACAAAACAAAGCACAGTAATTTTTTATCCTAAAGTGTACGAGTATCTAAGAAACACTTGAGCAGTGAACTCTTGTTACTGAGCCTAGGAATCACTGGTTGAAGCAAAAATCAGAAAAAGGAAGTAGTAAAAAGCATCAGGCAATACTAATAGCATGCTTTTAATGTTTAAAAACATAGAAACTTTTTAAGAACTTTTTATTTCCCCTTTTTTATCTTTTTGGATGAAAGGCACCTCCTGTTACTAAGCCTGTCCTCTTTTGAAGCACATATATGTAGAACTTGGGCAGATTATACATCTGTAGCTCACAAATCCCATAGTGTATGGACACAGTTACTGTTTGGAACTGTAATTCTCGTTTCCTTTTGCAATTATCTTCCAAACCAGATTATGATTTTATGTTTATTCATTGAAGGAGTTAGTTATTTTTTAATTTTTTTTTTAATAACACAGTGAAAAAAAAATATAATAACTTAAATATAGTGGGCAAACACAAGATTTATCTCAAAAAAAAAAAAGATGAAATATTTTAATAGATTATTGGCAGTAAGAGGTGATGAAGGAAAAGATAATAAGATAATGAAGACAATTCTAGCAAGAGGCTACTGATCAGAATACTGATCTATATATGCACTTATATTGAATACAGCTGGTTGGTTCATGAGATAAGATTCATAAGAAATACAATTTTTTTTCCCATTTGGTCTTTTCTTACAGTGGCATTAATACCCAGATTAAGACAAAAGGAGCATTAACAACACCAATCAGAAACAGCATCAATACCAGCAGTATCCTAATACACTATTTTATCAAAGATTTATGCTACAACATTTTCTCTTGCAGGACTAACAGTAATTGTTTTTCTTTAATTGCAAAGTAACTGATCTGAAAGTCTACACCCATGCATCTCTGTATAACCCTTCTTAACTACTGTAACATTTGGGTTTGTTGTTTCTCTTTTTTCAGATCACAACAGACGTTTTTTGATAAGGCAAAATCACTTTTCTTTCCATATCCATATCTAGAGCCAGAATCATAAAATACATGAACTAGTTTTGGTGTTAGTTGGGAGAAAATAAAACAAACAAACAAAAATCCCACCCGAAACAAACAGCACAAGCACAGCCCTGTTTGATATGAGAAATTGTGATAATTCAGGTAACTGTGTCTAGGTAAGTTCCATAAAAGAACACAGAAACCTAAGTGTCACCAAACAATTTTTGTAGATTTTCAACCACCTACTACCAATAGGAAATACCCCACCCTATCAACATTTCCCAGGAATCTGCTTGTTTCAAGGCATGACCAGAACTGCTGAGGGTGATTGCTGCACACAAACTGGGCACTCCTCTTGCACTAAAGGATACTAAAGCCAGAGGATTTTTCAGAGAAAAATTGCTAGTCAAACACGTACAGAATTTTCCCCTGGAATGGGAAGTGGCAGTGACAACTGCAGTGTTTTATAATTGCATTACCAGGGATTCAGATGGCTCCTCCAACTTGTGCATTTGGCAAGAATTAAGCCATGAAGTGTGTTGTGGTTTTGCCCTATCTGAGAGCCAAGCACCACGCAGCTGCTCACCCTCTAAGAGAGGGTGTATGGGGGGGGAGGGAAGGGGAGGAGGGAAGGAAAAAGAACCTCAAAGTAAAAAACCCTAAACTTCATGGGTTGAGATAGGGGCAGTTTACTGGAACAGCAGAGAAAAAGATAACAGTACCTGGACTTTATACTGGTGATACACAATGCAGTTTCTCACCGACCCCGACCACCTGTCTTAGAACTGTGCCCTCATCCCCCACCAGGCCCCGTTTATGTTGAGCATGATGTAATTGGCATGGAATAACCTCTTTGGCCAGTTTGGATCATCTGTCCTGGCTGTGTCCCCTCCAGGCTCCCTGGGTACCCCTCACCTTCTCATTAGCAGGACAGTATGAACAACTGAACAGTGCCTGACTGCTTGGCTACAGCTAAAACATCAGCGTGTTATCCACATTGCTCTCATCCTGGCTCCTAAACACAGCATCCCATCCGCTGCTGGAAAGAAAACTAACTTTCCTTGCTGAAACTAGGACAAAATGTGATCCTTTCCAAGTATTCTTTGACTTGATGAATATTTATTCATATCCTAGAAAACAGAATAATTTCAAGTGGTAGTCCTGATCCACCAAAATCTATACATTCTGACAGAGCACTCACATTCAAAGAGAAAGACATCAAAAATTCTCTCAGACAGAAAATTTAACCCAGCTCTGCCCCACTTGCATGACTATCCTTTTAATTTCAATATGATTCTAATAGAAATTCTAATGCATACTTACTTATCCAACTACCAGACCAGAGCAGCCATGCAGCGTTGCTAGCCAAAAGGCTAAACACCTATGTCGTGAGAATGGGAAGTTCTCTAAGTTTACTTCCCTTCTCATACTTTCTTACTGACTACAGTTATGCACAGGATCCATATTTTCTTAGAACAGTTTGTACATATTTCTTTTATAAAGACAACCTTCTGCATGGAGTGGGTAAGATAAAACCCCGTACAAAGAGAAGAAAGTGATCCTTCCCTTGGGGCACAGACTTGAAAGGTAGGACTGGATGAAGCAGACACAGGAGAGATTGTCATAGCGAGACACTGAGGAGCAGGGAATAGGCAGCTAGGTCTCAAAGGAGACTGAAGCTACATAGGTAACAAAAGGAGCAGCATAAGGCTTAGTGTAACCTTGAAAACTACTGAGCATACTGAAACCTTCCTGCAAGGGCTTCAGGGGAAAGAATAGTTTTGTTTGGTTGTTTTTTTTTTCCTCAGGAACTATTTATATTTCTATTTTCTCTGACCTAGTGAGTGAATTTTCTAGCCTTAAAAAGTTGAAGTGTCTTGTTTACATTCTGCTAAAACCTGTTTGGGATTTTTTCTGAAACTTTTTTTTTGTCTTTTAAATCTACATGAGGAATACATAAGCCTAGACAAATCCAACTCCATACTTTTGCTGACACAGGCTCCTATCAGACATATATCTCCTCACCTGGAATAATGTGATTTTCACTTCTGTTCTTATTTTCAGGTATTTTTTAGAAGGTCTGGACATCTCACTTAAGGTTGTGGATTTCTCTAGGCAAGAAAGATAAAATAGCGGGTAAATACACCACTAGTACACAGGAAAATATGTTTACAACTAGTGTGGATTGTATTAAATGAGGCTTAATTCATAGATAGAGCAGCCGTTGGGAAGGAAGCCATATTTTATGATATAAAAGGTAGGAAAAGATGCTGCAAGTAGAGCAGATTCTGATATTCCTCTGAGTGCTTTGGTGAATGGACAGGATTTGCAGCTTCTGATACCCCTAAAAGTCCTGTTGGATTTGGAGGCATTTTGTGCATTGTGTTACTCAATATGAACCTGCAAAATGAACGCCCAAACTCCAGAATAACATTAATATTTAATAAAAGAGATACCAGATTCTATCTGATTGTTAACCAGCAGCATAATGGGCAAAAAACCTTCTACTCTCACTATAACCAACCTAAAATCCACTGAACACTGCAGCACCTGGCATATGCAATCAATCAACTCATTTTAAAAAAAGGTGGAAGCAACAGTAACATTGATTCTTTTTGACTACTAAATTTAAGCTTTCAGTTGGCACAGTAACAATACCACCAGTCCTAAGCTACCTGCTACTGCTATATTACTCACACGGATGTTTTATTTTGCACTTTCTTCAACCATGCAAAACTGCAATGAAGTTACACAGAGATGTTCTGGCACCTTTTTCACTGACTAGTCTGGGATTTTAGGTCAAAATCACAAGTATGAAACATTTAGCAGATTGTTGTCAAGCTGAAGGGGTTCCTACAAATGTATCTTAACTAGGGAAAAAAAAAAAATCTCCCCAAATCCCACCAAGTTACTTTCAAGATCCAACTCAGTGGTGACCCTGGAGGTCTCTTACAGTACTATGAATGAAAAGAGAATGAAAAAGAATGATAAGGAATAAAAAACATGGCCAGGGATATCTGGCTTCTAAGTATTATATGGTTTTCAGACAAAGAATTTTAGTGTATGCTTAATGGAAATTTCTTAAAATCTTCCTTGTTTTTTCCACAAAGCCAGACAGAAAAATGAAGATTTGTTATCTAAGTTTTAATGTCATTTCAAGCTCAAAATTCAGAGGAAAAAAGAAAGAAAAGTGGGAGAGGAGAGAGAGGAAAAGAAAGAAAAGAAAAGAAAATGGCATTTCCAAAATGAACCCTTTTGATTGCACAAGTTCAATTACTTTTAAAAAAAAACCTTTTTGATTATTTTTAAACTAAGTATGCTCTACAGAATGAATTGAAGAGACATACATATATACCAATTCCATCACAAACTCCTTGTTCGACTGGAAGAAAACAAGGTTTTACTTTAAAGTAAAATAATATTCCTCTTGGAGACATAACTGAAATTTAAACCTTCTCAGATTCACACTATGGACACAAGTGTCACACTGAGCCAAAGTGATCACATCATCAAATCTTTTAAAGAGATATATATATATATATATATATATATATATATATGCCTGATACTGGATTTTCTTGCACTTGTTTTGGTTAATCTACACATTGCCAACTGGCTAAAACACTAACAAACAAGAGTGACACACATGGAGACGTCACTTATTGCATTTAGGTTGGCCATATGAAAATGACCATACCGTACTGCAAGTATTTAAAAACTTCTGACCTAATATATCTCAGGTACTAAGCCTCGGGGCTTTGTCTCAGGCATTTATACTTCATGCAGACTGTGACCAAATAAAACCAGTAGCATTTTGGATCCAGTTGATATTCAATGGCCCATGCAATTAGTAACTGAATTTAGGTAATTGGACTTAGAGAGGAAGCACATCTGCACTTGGATGCATAATCAATCATTTTCATGTTCAGTTATTGGATCAGCAATCCCACTTGCAATAATTAAAAGGGGAACATAGCATATATACATTCTGAGTTTTGTATCTCAGGCTTCTTTCCAGAAAGCTTAACAGAAGTTACCAATTAAAGCAGAGGATGTTTGTTTAACCCTTTCTCTCTTGGCACAAAATACTTAGTAACATAATTTTCATGCTGCTAACCACGTAAAGATGAATTTAGGGGAAACTGAACACATAAAACCACATAGAAGTACTGTCTTTATCAAAAGATAGGTAGATAAATAGATCGTCCAGATACAACCATGTATGAGTGTTACTGTCTGTCCCTTCAACAAGTTTCAGTCTCTTCTACGATGTCAAACAGCCTTTGAATCACAGAATCACAGAATATCCTGAATTGGAAGGGACCCTTAAGGGTTGTCAAGTCCAACCCCTGGCTCCACAACCTAAACCCCCCCATCTCAACTTTGTACCGTTCCCTTAGGTTCTATCACTGGACACCAAAGAGAGGAGATGGGCACCTGTCCCTTCACTCTCCCTCATCAGGAAGCCATAGACCATGATGAGGTCTCCCCTCAGCCTCCTCTCCTCCAGGCTGAACAAACCAAGGGACTTCAGTCTGTCCTCGTAAGGCTTTCCCTCCCGACCTCTCACCATCCTCATTGCCCTCCTCTGGACACTCTCCAATAGTTTTGTGTCCCTCTTGTACTGTGGCACCCAAAACTGCTCCCAGTACTTGAGGTGAGGCCACACCAGCACAGTGTAGAGCGGGACAGTCACCTCCCTGGACTGGCTGGTAATGCCATGATTGATGCACCCCAGGCACACTTGGCCCTCCTGACTTTCATTAAAGGTAGTTGGGAAATGTCTTTCATTACCTCTTCTACATGGATTTTGTGTTATGGCAATGTTTGCAAGGATCATCTAAAATTAATTCATTTTTTTTTAGAGAACAAAAGTGTTTAGTGTATAAAGGAAACAATCATTGCTATTGCAAGACATATTTGTGAAGTTGTATACAAAAGAATTGAATGGGTATGAACAGTTTTTTTTTTTTTCATATTAAGGCTATATGATATTTTTATGTTACATAGAAATTCAGGGAAAGTTCCAAAAACACCATCCAGACTGCAGTCAACAGGAGATACCAGAACAACATTGAAAGTAGACATTGCAAGGCTTATTCTCACATTTAGGCAATTTTGAGACATAAAGATCAGAGTTAGGGACAATATTTTATTTCTCAGAATTTTTTACAGTGAAGAACTGAATCAGCAGAAATGGGGATGACATTATGAATTTCTGCATGTATGATGCTTACTGGAATTTGCTCAAGTAATTTTTACTTAGAACTTCAACATATGAAAAATAACTTTTTTTTTTTTTTAAGGTAAACAAATTTGGAGGTAATGTATTCTGTTCAAGCACACGATCTAAGGTTACCAGTTTAAAAATAATTTATATTTTTATTGATTTTTTCTAACTTGTGCTTGCACTGATACTTTGTTCTAATAGTTTTGCAAGCAGCTTCAGCTGATTATTTGAAACTTCTGTTTTCCGAGGAGTACATAACCCTTTATAAATGATACCACAAACTTAGTACACTTCCAATTTTTTTACTTTAAAGACTCAGTGACCAAGGCTCAATACAGTTCATTTTACTCTTGAAAATGATGTTAATATTATATTCATTATAATTTTGGGGGGTTCAGAAAATTTATGGAGATAGGAGAAGCAATTTTTTTTTCAGACCTTACTGTTTCTCACAAGTTTTGAAGACAGAATGGAAAACACAAAATACTGCAATATGGTACATGTTTTTGTAAAAGTGCACATTCCCCTTGCATTAGTATGAATGACTACAGAGCAAGCAAAGCAAGAGAGAATTTAAACCCTGTCTGGACAGGTCAGTTACTCGTGAAAAATCCCATCATTAATCTTTTGCCATAATGCATGTCAATAATTGCCAATTAATTTTTTTCTTTTTACATATATACACTTTTTAAAAGCAATTGCTGAGGATGCTTTTGGATACCTGTGTAATTCTGCTTTCTGTGCTGTAAAAAATGACTTCATTACGTTAGAGACAAAATAATGAAAGGTTTAGAAAACATGACCTATGAAGAGAGGTTCAGAACACTGTACAGCCTACAGAGAAGACCATCAAGAGGTGATAAAATAAATATCTAAGTACCTCCCAGGAATTACCAAAAAGAAAAAAAGAGAACAGTTTTAGTTAAATTTGTCATTGTAGGTAAAAGAATAAGTACTGGCCTAAAATTAAGAAAATTGAGGCCAAAAAGTAAAAAAGCACTGTATAACAGTGAGGTTAATTAAACAGTAGAATAACCTGTCAAAACAGTTAATATCACAAAATCATTCAAGGTGTACCACAAAGAGAAATACTGGAGGAACCTATAAAATAAAGAGTACAATCCTACTACTATGCAAAGATGGGTCAGATGACTCAATAGGTCATTCCTAACCCTAATATCTATCGTTTAAGGATAATACGATAAATCACCAGCAGTATAAATAACAGTGCATCCTACACAGGTAGAATTTATGTGCCCTTCAAAAGACATAATTTTATATGTAAATTTCAAGTTTTTTAAAGGAAAATGGTTACCCCAAATTTGGAGTAGTTTCCTGCACATCAGTAACCTCGGGGTTTGGGTCAATCTGTAGAATTTTTTTTAGATCTAAATACATGTCTCAGAAATGCATTTATAGTGATTAGCTAATGACCTACATGGAGTGATAATTTTTTTTGGCTGAATTTGTTTAAAAGTGCCATGCTGTCAAATATTCCCTGAAGTTAAAGAGGTTTAATGTCATGCAAAATGATCTATTAGCTCCATGTTCAAGCTTATATTGTTTTTAATCTGGAGTCAAGTAATTTTTCAGTTTGATGTACAATACCATCAAGTACTTAAAAATCTTCATTTAATAAAGTTTACATAATAATATTCTGAGAACAATGCCTTCCTAAAGCGTGAAAACTTTGTCATTAATTCTACTATCTACATTTCTTTTTTTCTCCCTTCTTTTTGAATCTTTCTTGGATTATCAAACCAAGAAACTTATCTTTATTTTCAAAAAGCACATTGAAAGACAGCTTGGCAGGGCTACAGGCAAATTATTTTAAAAGCAATGTAAGTGTGTATTCTATTAATGGGAGATCTATGTTCTATCAATGCATACTTTCCATGTAAATCACAAAGAATTAGTGGCATGCTCCTTCACCATTCTGATAAGAAATTAAAAAATATGCCTCAACTTTATTTACCTGGAACACAATGGTTAAAAAAATGCCACCTACATCACTATCAAAAAACCCAACCTCTCAATTAATTGTATTCACATTAAATGCATAACAGAACATGCAGAAAGGCCCTGTGACACACCGGATCACAATTCAATATAACATTTTACCTGCCAGTTATTAAATATGATGATAGTAACAAACCATGAAGAATGAGTTAAACTCATAAAATCAAAGAGAGAAAACTAAAATTAACTTTTTTAATTTATGAAAGGTCTTTTTTGCTCAAACTTTTCAGCATATTTACAGATCAGTTTTCAGCATTTTTTTTTTTTAACATTGAGAAGTTCAGTTTTGAAAGAAATATAGAAGTTACAGAATTTTGGACATGCAAGTACAAAACTATGAGCAGTTTTCACCTGACTTTTTCTTTTAAAATTGTGTATCTCCCCTCATCAACACTAGGTCTGACGTTCTCATTCCTTTGAGACTGCCTCAGAAACTAATTTTAATTTTATAAAAACTTTTAAAATCTCTTTTAAGCAGAAGTTATTTAGGACTACAGAATAAGGAAAAAAAAAACCAAACAACAAAACCAAAACCCTAACTAAATTCAATCATTAAAGAAGAGGCTTAATACATGAAATGTAATCTAATCCTTAGAGATCACCAGTATGCTTTATTTAGGTGTCTTCATAAGATTCTCAGTTGCAACTGAGATACTTCACAACACATTTTCTGTGAATTTCCCCTGTCCCCACCTCATGAATTTAAAAAAAAAAAAGCAATTTGCATAATAAATTTGGACCCAATTATGTTCTCACAATTTTTTTTTTTTAATAAATTGGGGCTGATAGATGTATACTTAAAAAACACCAGACACTTATCATTTCAGATACACAGAAAAGCTTGATATGATGAGCTGACAGAAAATGTAGAATAATTCTTTCTGTCATATTATATCAATTTCTTTTTGACTGGAGAATTATCTGCTAGATAGTTCAATCATTTTTAAGATGATTGTGTTAGAAAAAGGATGCTTTATTAAGGTCCCCACAGTCTTTTTCTATGAGTTTCTCTGGCAAACCAAAGCAAAATCAGACAAGCAAATAAACAAACAAAAAAAACTCCTCTCACAAAGGCAGAGTATAGTAAATTAAGCCAGGAAAAGATATATCAATGGAAGAATTTATGTCAATGAAACTAGAAGAAATCATGGCAAAAAATAATAAAGGATCTGAGTGGATAACTTACTTGGTGATTGGATCTCCTAATTCTAATAATATATAATTATCATATATAATTATAAAGTGGAACAGGTATAGCTCATAGTTCTAGCTATGTCTGTCCATTTTAGTGCTGCTGTTTAGGACTTCAGCTTCTGTCAGAGCCCAAAACAACTCACAGCAAACTTCATGTTCTGGGAAAATTCTAACTTTTTAGAGAAATTCCTATTTTGGGTGTCAGACCTGAGCAATAGATTTGGCTATTTCTTGAGCCCATGAGCAACGTGAAAGGAGAGAGTGTCGTTTCACTAGAGCTAACATAGCAACTCAGTCTGTATATTGATTTCCTTCATTTTGCATCAGAATTTCATGTATTTTGGTTTCACATCTTCTAAATAATTCTCTAAGCATGTTTTACTGTTGTATTGACTAATAATATTGACTCTCATTAAAAAAAAAATAAAAATCTGTATTACAGAGTTCTTTTTCCATCAGAGAACTTATCCAAAGTGCTTAGATGTTTGGACCAACTGTTCCTAATTTTAGAATACTTATTTCATTCAAACAGTGGCAGAATTTAATCCTTTTTTAATTCACTGGGCTAACAGGTCTTTCTTATATAAAGTTCAAGAAAAAGCTTTCTTGAAAAAGTAATTTACATTGTTATTTCAAGCTAGTCTGAGTAGATTCATCATCCCTATATATATAAGAAAAGTGAGGCTGGGAGAGATAAAGTGGCATGCTTAAATTAACAAAGCAGCAAACTAGGTTAGTATTGAGCTACTTTCTTCTAAGAATGTAGCTTTGTTCCCCCTCACTTTGCATTGCTTAAGTGAGAGCATGAGGGCCTATTTTGCCTTGCAGATTTGAGAAAACATATCCATTTCCTTAAAATACAATTTCTGTCATTGTACTGTTGCTGTCGTTCCTGGTTCATGCACTGATTGCTTTATCTCACTGACTGCTGATAAAAAGGCACCACAAATACCTATTGGAGAAAAAAATACTTTACATTGCTGTGGAGAATGGAAAATATGTTTGAATGTGTTTCAAACATGTATACACATGTGCATTATAGTCTTCTGCATTCCTTAGTATACTTAGTATACTGCTAGGATTTAAGTGAAAGTAAGCTCTTAAGGAATAATAGTGTTAAATTAAATAAATGCTGACTGGGTTCCTTAGGAAACAACAGGGATATATCTGGTTTGGGATAATGGAAGCACGCCTGGGATGCTGGTTGGCTAGTGCTGATACCAAACCTACAAAAAGTGTCATAAAGAAAAACAAGAATGTTTGTCTTCAACTGTAGGGAGAGACTGATACAGCCAGATAGAGTGAAATTCTGCTGAGGTAAGGAAATGTACAGCAAGATGTCTGCTGTGCTAACAGTTTCCTTGATAATGTACTGTGGATTGCTTTGGAGCTTTCCCTCACAATAACTACATTCAATTTTGTATTAAAGACTGTACCAGTCATTTAGTCAGGTCCTCAAAGTGGAAGAGCTAACAAATGGTGGCTTTGTATTGTTGGGAAACAGGGAAGCTGGAGGCCAGAGAATAAATCAATTTGTTGGAGAGTCCTTTACCTAGAGAAGTACCGTTTGCCAGGTCTTGTATTCTAGCAGTGTATTCCAAATGCATTTTTAAGAGGTTATACAGCATTCACTTGCTAAGCATGTTATTTATAGGAATAAAAATATATTTAAACACAATTAAAAATTAAAATCGATGCTTTTCTTCATGAAAAGACATTGAAGCAAGCTAATATAAAATAGCAATCCTAAAGTATAATCCCTTCTATGCTTGTTTTATTTGTCTTTTGCCTATATGGCCAATTATTATGAGTAGCTTTATAAAACAGAAGAGAGGAGGAGGCAACTGACAATTACTGTAAATTGCTTGCCAATTATAAGCCTCCAGGAACTATATGATGTTATTGAAGCTCTCTGCAGTTTCTGAACAAACTAACAGAGACTGTTTCCCTACTGGACACTTTCTTACCTGACCAAACATAGTTTCTGAATTACAGAGGGGCAAAGAGGTCAAAATCTGTCTTTGCTCACACAAAGTTAATTTCAGTGAACTCCATTATATCAACGGAGATGTTTTATTTCCAGTGGGGAGAGAGGAGAATTTATCCTCTTGCATTTTGTTTTCCCCTGTAGAAATCACATGAAAGATTAACCAGAAAACATGATTTGTGGAGGTTTCTTTGGCACAAATGTGATGAATATTATTTGAAATATAAGAGGAAGCATTTGATCATGACACTTCTAAACACTAGTGTTTAATAATTTAATTTATGGATCTCAGCCTTTGCAAATCCAATTGTTGTCAAAGGGATTAAGCCTATTAGAAGCCTGTCTCCAATAGCAGTGCATTAGGAGACTAGAACAATTGTAAATTCTATTTACACTGGATATTGATGGCTCACAGCACAGCCTTAAATCGGCAGTTTTCAGAATTTAAATTTATTTCCAGTAAATGTAAATAAATTTGAAATATTTTCATCCATTAAGAAAATAACTTGCAGAAATGCAAGTGCCACTTTAGGCAAAACTGTAAATAGCTTAAACTTGAAAGCCAGGTGATTTTTTGAATTCTCACTCCCA
>VZTU01000029.1:7736-23847 GCA_013400835.1 Zapornia atra | reverse complement strand
AAAAAAAAAAGAAGAACAAAAATATAAGTCAAACCTCCAAATCCCAAAGAAAGAATAACAGTCAACGGGGTTCTTTCAACACTATAATAACATGAGAAAATTTTGTGTGCATTGTTTCAGAAGTAGTAGCAATAAACTTCCCTGAGATTTTTTTTCTGTCTTTTTATTATTTTTTTCCATTTTAGGATTTTGGGGTCAACCTCCTACATTTTTAACATTACCTCACTGTTTTGATACTTCTTTCTAGCAATATTTATGCAACTGCTTCTACAAATGCAAGGTATCCTGCCTTCTGTTAACATTCAGTATATTTGACAATCAACATGAAAAATTACTGAATCTACTTAAACCAAAAATCATTATTGAATACTTCATGTTCATATCTCACCAGTTATACCTTTGGCATGAAATTACACCTTGGATGTGAAGTACTGTTAGAGCACTTTGCTTAACTAATGACTGTTTAGTAAAACTCTAAACGGAAGAATTATATTGGATCTAATAAGCCAGGAACTAATGATTTGCAGCACTTATATTAAAATACTACACATATCTTTGCAGTTGTGGATTTCCATATTCTTTTAGAAACAGTTCTCTAGAGCATATTGAATAATATCACATAACGAACCTGAGTAAATGCATATGATGGACTTTTATGAGGCTTCTTTTATTATTATGAGGTCTCTTTTATTGCTTTCCTCCCACCTCCTCTTTTAACCACAATCTATTTGCCACCTTCAGGTAAAGAATTTTATTAAACACTTAGACAGTGCTGCGTTACTATGAATTCTGATTAACCAAAGGGGTCAACTTTCATTAGAAACTGCATAAAGCTCAGCCCATTAAATTGTTCGTTTCAAGCTTGCAGTAATGGCTTATGGTTTTGTTTATATTAATTAGTGCACCTACTGTGTCAAACTAAATGCTTATTTTAAAGAACACTGAGTCTTCTTCTTCTAGAATAGAACTGGTTTATAGGGAAGAAACAGTAGAGGAGCTGGTAGATTTAAAGCTTAATAAATTTAAAAAATAAAGTCATCATGACAGAAATTATTTTGTCAAAGAAGCTAGCATATCAACTACAGTTTAAACAAAAACCAAAAAACAACAAAATAATTACCTTTACATATTTATTATTAAATTGGCATCTTATTTTATTGCCTTTGGTCATAGAAGTCAATTTAACTGTTCATAATACAAAGCCCAAAAGAGTACTCTCAAAGGCTCCTCTAAATACCCAGAAAGCTACAAGTTTTCTAAACCCCACTCTAGTCTAAAATTGTCTTCATTTCCACTTCAGCAGTTGATAGTATGAAGTGTACATCGGCAGAACGAGCTATTGATCTCTCCCACTTGATATCCTACACAAAATTACATTTTTTTGTATTTTTGAGAAGATATAAAAGATTCTTTATATCATTCATAAAAAATCAGATCACAAGAAAGGTAAAAATAGTAAATCTTCATGAACCTAGAAGTCACATACAAAAATCTCAAGACAGACAAAACTGCTACAAATAAGCCACTCTGAGGCACCAGAATTGTGAAAGTATCGCACTTACAGGACTGTAATTCCTGATAAGGGAGCAACTACCTTCTGCTTAGCACTGTGAAGGATGTCACACACACTCCTGCATCCTCCAACATGGTCACAGATAGTCCTCTGTATGGGACCACTCATGGGTCAGATGAGGAATGAATCAGCTCCTGTGAGAGAAGGGACTGTAATTCATTCCTAGGACATGGACCCCAGCCAACAAACTATTGCATTGATTAATCTGGATGTTAAGAGTGAACTACATCTCAGAAGCCTTACACTAGAAGCCACTCTTCCTCAAAGAAAAAAAACCAAAACAAAACAAAAGAGCTTTTCTGTGAGAGCAGCACCAATGCTTAACTAACCTGCTCTCCTATGATCAGGTGACCACCTACTGGATGAGGGAAAGGCTGTGGACATTGTCTACTTGGACCTCAGTAAGGCATTTGGCACTGTTTCCCACAGCATTCTCCTAGAGAAGCTGACAGCTCATAGCTTGAATGGGCATATGTTTCACTGACTGAAACTCTGGCTGGATGGTCAGGCACAAAGGGTTGTGGAGTTAAATCCACCTGGAGGCCCGTCACCAAGGCTCAGTACTGGGGCCAGTTCCGTTTAATATTTTTATCAATGACACAGATGAGGGACTCGAGTACACCCTCAGTAAATTTCTGGATGATACTAAGATTGGCAGGAGTATTGACCTAACAGAGGATAGGCAGTCTCTACAGAGGGACCTGGACAGGCTGGATCAATGGGCCGAGACCAATTACATGAGGTTCAACAAGACCAAGTGCTGGGTCCTGCACTTGGATCACAACAACCCCATGCAAATATACAGGCTTGGAGAGGAGTGGCTCAAGAGTTGTCTGGAGAAGAGAGACTAGGGGTGTTGATCAACGACCAGCTGAATATCAGCCAGCAGAATGCCCAATGGCATACTGGCCTGCATCAGGAACAGTGTGGCTAGCAGGAGTAGGGAAGTGATCCTTCCTCTGTACTTAGCACTGGTGAGGCCAAATCTGCAGTAACGTGTTCAGTTTTGGGACCCTCACTACAAGAAGGACATCACTTGAGCATGTCCAGAAAAGGGCTACAAAGGTGNACATCACTTGAGCATGTACAGAAAAGGGCTACAAAGGGGGTGGGGGGTTTAGAAGACAAATTTTATGAGTGGCTGAGGGAGCTGGGATTGATTAGTCTGGAGAAAAAAGACTAAGGGGAGACCTCATCATTCTCTATAACTACCTAAAATGTGGCTGTAGTGAGGTGGGGGTTGGACACTTCTCCCTGGTAGCTAGTGACAGAACAAGGGGAAACAGTCTGAAGTTGCATCGAGGGAAGTTTCGATTGGATATTAGGAAACATTTCTTTACTGGAACGTTTGTTAGATATTGGAACAGGCTGCCCAGACAGGTGGTTGAGTCACCATCACTGGAGGTGTTTAAAAAACCAGTAGATGTTCTACTTGGTGACATGGTCTAGCACTGGACCTAGTAAGGCTGGATAGATGGTTGGACTCAATGAAGGTCCTTTCCAACAGAAACCATTCTATGGTTCTTTGATACTGTAGGCCTCATTTAGGTACTGGAAAGATGCATTAAGGTCTCCCTGGAACCTTCTCTTCTCCAGGCTAAACAAGGCCAACTGTCACAGCCTGCCTTCATAGAGAGGTGCTCCAGCCTCATTATCATCTTTGTGGCCATCCTCTGGACTTGCTCCAAAAGGTCCATATTCTTCTTATGCGGGGGTCCCACAGCTGAACACAGTACTCCAGGTGAGGTCTCCTGATATCTTTTTCTTGGCCTTCCATGTCTCTTTCCTGAGCTTACCACGTCTCTTTTAAGGACCTGGAAATTTTAGCTATCTAGAGAGACCATCCTTCCTCCCCTGACCTTCTCATATCTAAGACATATGCATAACATGAAAGGACAAGCTAAGAGAAGTTGAAAGTCAGTTGGATAAGCTTTAATGAGACCTGCCAATCCTTTGAAGTTCTTGGTATGACTTTCTGTCATTACGAAGGACATAAAAGTTTGCACATAGATTCTAAAGAAGCATGTCAGTCAAGTAAGAACCCTCTCCAATCTTCCCTCCTTTCCTGCAACTCCTTTCCTGCCTGTGAATGATAGCTCCCCTTCCTCCATCAGATGTACCATTCAGTTAATGTCATTGTTTAGGTCAGGTGACTAGAAGAACCCCTATGGATTCATAGGGATAGAAACTCTTTCAGGGAGTGGTTCAGAGCTTGAGTATTCTGGTTTCTCATAGAGAAAATTTAAACCTCTCTGAAAATGTAGCATTATGGCCTCCTACATCACTACTCTTTTTTCTCTCCTGTCTTTCCTTCCATTCTTTCGTCAACACAACCAGTAAGTCATGTCTTAGTGTGGGAATGAGGTAGATGGCTACACTGCTGATGGTTTTGCAATACCAGTCTCACAGGAAAAACAAATAAAACAAACCCCAACAAAAAATAACAACCATAGGAAAAAAAAAAGTCCTTTCTCTTTAAAAAGAGTATAAATTTGTACATTGTTTTACATTACTGCCTGGTGTAACATTGAATTTGATAACATAAATTTTCCTTCTTTCTGTTCTGCTGATTTCTGATTACATCTGCCCCTGGCAGAAAGTTACCAAATGATCAGCACAGGACTGATACAGGCGCAATAGAGCAAGATTTCTATGTGGGGTCCCAGAGCAGCACTTGCAATGCTTAAAAGATTCAGGGCTGGAAGGAGAATGAGAAAAAATAGAGAAGTTATATAGCTGCACAGCTGGGCTACCACTGCCCGACCACACTACACTGAGCAGGGTCATAAGTGCTCCAAAATACATGAGGGTGTTTAGTTTCCAGAATCGAAGAGGATAGATCTCTCTATTACTACTCTACCTCTTTGACAGGAAATTCATGCCAGAGGGTAGTGCACAAGTTTTTAAGATTCCTTCGATGTTGGCCTCAGCGTTCATCGCAGTCATAAAGATACTGTTTGAGAGACCAATTTCTGGGCTGCAAATGTGCACTGTCTTTCAAAATATTATTCTCATCATACACATTGATGCGATAAGCTTGCTCTAACTGAAGTACGTTAGAAATAGTTCCAGTTTTGTTTTTTTTTTTGTTTGTGGGTTTTTTTTTCCCATGTTGTAAATAATTATATAATTTTAACATGTTTAGATAAACCTCATTAAAATACATTGATTTTGTGAAGACATAAGAAGAGGAGTTTAAATGAGAGCCTCTCTGTCTTAATACTTTTTATCAAAAATGCAGTTTTGATAATTTTTTTTAGAATCAATAACTTTAACTTAGGTAAGTAAACAGATTTTTTAAACGTTACACAGTTTGAAAGACTTAACAAAGATTTTGTATACAAAGAACAAGTATAACATCTCAGGCAAAACAACCTTGGAGTTCTGGATTGTTGAAAAGTTGAAATAATTAAAACTGAAAAATTGTGAGCATGACAGTATTAAAAATATAATTTTCTATTAATTCAAAAGCTTTTCATCATTGCTGAAAAATTGTGAGAGAACATTTCAGGAAAATAGACTAAAAAAGAAGAAACAAAAGCCTCTTATTTTAAACTCAGATATGAAGAAGGCTTACTGATTCTAACGTACTAATATACCAATGAGCCATATTTAATATAGTAATATATTGGGGGGAAGAAATCAGAAAAAAACCATCTGTAACATCAGATCAGAATGATACAAACCAAATTGGTGTTTTACTCTATTCAGCCAAATAACTGTACATTATACATAATATCTGTACACAAGATAATTTATTTCCTTGTTCTTGACCAAAATTATAAAAATATATATATTTCAGTTTAAGATTAAATAAAATCAACTCTTAGACTGTCCCAGAAAAAGGGCATTAAGTTAGCTGGTTCCAAGTCAGTTGTTATCAAATATAGGAGGCAAGTGTTCTTTTCTCTGCAGTAAGGACATACAGATAGGGTCTATTTGATTTGTTGCCAGAAGGCTTACTACAACATGGTAGCTGATGTTCTTTTTTTATGAAATTCTGAAAGAAAATCTGTTTCTGTAAAGTGATGCAACTCAGTAAAATCAAAGGATTTTTTCCTGGCTCTATTTGTACTAGCAAAAGATACAATATAAAGATTTTTTGTACACCAGTGTAATATGGACACTTGAGAAGATTCACAGGCATATACAGAGTAAAGCCAGAAGGAGTGTTTGTTATTGTTAAAACTTGGAATGCTGCTGCTTTTGTGGTGGAACACATTTGCATAGTCATTAGTAGAGGTGATACAAGCATTATAGCAATTACATCAAAAACTTTCTTTGATACCACTTCTCAAAGGCAATTTTATGTTGATGTCAAGAATCCATGCAGGTCTGTTTAATTTCAAACATGTTAGTATTCAGTACTAACAGGAATATAATATGCCAATAGCTTTACTCAAATGCAGATGTACTGTCTTTCCAAGCATTCTGGAGACTTCATGCATTGTTAAAACATAAAATACAGCATGCGTGTCCTATCCAGATGACATCTAAATTTTCATTCTAGAAGAAAACCTGTATTCTGACCTATTGAAGTGTCCCTTATGTATTACTGCTGTGGTAAGAAAGAAACAAAAGGCTACCTTTAACGGCAGTGGTGATACTGAGTACCATAGTAGCTTTATCACATCACGTTACCGAATGAGTTCTTTACCTCAGATTTCTCTGGCAGCCAGGATTCTCATAATTCTCAAATCCCAGAACCTTGCATCCCTAGAACTCTAGGTGGGAACTGGGGGAGTAAATCCCCCCCCCACTGTAAGAGCAGAGCAAGTCCGAGACCGCCTCATGAGACTGAATGTCTACAAGTCTATGGGGCCAGATGACATGCATCCCAGGGTCCTGAAGGAGCTGGCTGATGTGGTTGCCGAGCCGCTCTCCATCATATTTGAAAAGTCATGGCTGTCAGGAGAGGTCCCTGGGGACTGGAAAAAAGGTCACATCACTCCCACTTATAAGAAAGGGAGCAAGGAAGACCCAGGGAATTACAGGCTGGTGAGCCTCACCTCTGTCCCTCGGAACATCATGGAACAGATCCTTCTGGATGGCATGTTGGAGCACATGAGGGAAGAGCATGTGATCTGGGACAGCCAGCACGGCTTCACCAAGGGAAGGTCGTGCCTCACCAATCTGGTGACCTTCTATGATGGAGTGACAGCATCAGTAGATAAAGGGAAGGCAACCGATGTCATCTACCTGGACTTGTGCAAGGCCTTTGACACAGTCCCCCACCACATCCTTATCTCTAAATTGGAGAGATGTGGATTTGATGGGTGGACCATCCAGTGGATAAGAAACTGGTTAACAGACCGTAGCCAAAGGGTGGTGGTCAATGGGTCTATGTCCAGGTGGAGGCCGGTGACAAGCGGTGTCCCCCAGGGGTCTGTCTTGGGACTGGTTCTCTTCAACGTCTTTGTCAATGACATCAATGATGGAATTGAGTGCACCCTCAGCAAGTTTGCGGATGACACCAAGCTGAGTGGTGTGGTCGACACCCTAGAAGGAAAGGAAGCCATCCAGAGGGATCTTGACAGGCTGGAAAGATGGGCCCGGGGGAACCTAATGAGGTTCAACACTGCCAAGTGTAAGGTGTTGCACTTGGGTCGGAAGAATCCCAGACATAGATACAGACTGGGAGAAGAGCTTCTTGAGAGTAGCCCTGCTGAGAAGGACTTGGGGATTGTGGTGGATGAGAGACTTAACATGAGCCAGCAGTGTGCTCTTGCAGCTCGCAAGGCCAATGGGATCCTGGGCTCCATTAGAAGAGGGGTGGCCAGCAGGGACAGGGAGGTGATTGTTCCTCTCCACTCTGTCTTCGTGAGGCCCCATCTGGAGTGCTGTGTCCAGATCTGGGGCCCCAATACAAGAAAGATGTGGAACTGTTGGAGAGGGTTCAGAGGAGGGCCACAAGGATGATTAGAGGGCTGGAGCACCTGTCCTACAAAGAGAGGCTGAGGGAGCTGGGCTTGTTCAGCCTGAAGAAGAGAAGGCTGCGGGGGGACCTCATTGCAGCCTGCCAGTACCTGAAGGGAGCTTATAAGCAGGAGGGGATTCAACTTTTTCGAACTGTAGATAATGGCAGGACAAGGGGGAATGGATTAAAACTAAAGGAAGGAAGGTTTAGATTAGATATTAGGGGGAAGTATTTTACAGAGAGAGTGGTGAGGTGCTGGAACAGGCTTCCCAGAGAGGTGGCAGATGCCCCGTCCCTGGAAGTGTTCAAGGCCAGGTTGGATGGGGCCCTGGGCAACCTTGTGTAGATCCAGGCCTGGAGGTTGGTGTCCTTGCCTGTGGCAGGGGGGTTGGACCTCTATGATCCATGCAGTCCCTTCCAACCCAGACCATTCTATGATTCTGTGATTCTATGATACTATGATAGTAAATCAAGTAGGAATAGAATAAAAATGTTTTTTTTCCCTTACCGATCACATGGACAAGAGTATTAACAATATTATTCTTGAAATTTGCCTCTTATTTTACATGTTCACAACTTGATCACGTATTACTTGAAGCAAAAAACAATGATTTTCAGTGAAAAATCAAAATCAGTTGTTGAGATCATACTTTGAAACAGCTTTGACTTTACCCTTTTCTCAGCTTAATGAGTCCCTGATAAGTGAAAGTATTAACTATTTTTTTTAAAGCCTTATATTAAATCTATCATTCTTGTGTACTTCTAGAACCATATTTGCCTCTATGAGACATTACTTTTAAATTAACAACTTAATTTATTTTTATTTTTTCTTCAGATTTCATTCTAAAACTTCAGTGTCTTCTGAACGAAATGGATAGGTATCTGTATATATAATGTCATGCATATATGTATTTTTAGATTAAATAAAAGATTACATACCATGTCTGAATAAGACCAGAACCCACCTAAACTCTTCACCAACAAAAACCCAGAATGCCTTATGCACCAAATATCTTATACACACAGTACAACTATTTCATTATTTTTACATCTGAAAAAAAACTACATTCACATGCAGCAGTCCATGCCCTGTGCTGACAGTGAAAATAAATTACCAAAATGTAAGAGGAAAACCCAGATGTATTTAAATGACAAATAGCCATTCTCTCTGAAATTCTAAGTAGTTTGAAATGGAGAAGTCACAGCAGATTAAAAAACAAATGGGAAGCAAAAATTCAGATTGCCATCCAAGATAAGAAAGTTCTAAAAGGAGTGATTTCCCATGCTCTTTCAAGCTCTTGACACCCTTTGCCTCACAGCAGATGAAAGAAATGCAAGGGCTGGCTTCTTCTGGAACACTGCAGCAAGGAATAGACAAAATGGGATTGTTGCTGTCCCCCAAGGACAAGGGGTTCAAGATAGCTGTCATGGTTGGCAATGCTTAAAGACAGTGCGATTACTTGGAAGGCTAGATTCATGGTGTCATGGTTTAACCCCAGACAGTAGTAACTGAGCACCAGCAGCTTGCTCAAGCCTCCCACGCCAAGGGGAAGGGGAGGGGAACGGAAAAAACATATAGATAATTTAATTGGATAACAAAGGAACAACAACACAAGTGAAGCACAAATGCAATTGCTCACTACATGCAAAAGGAAAATAAAACAATCTGACACCAGGCCTGTTGGAAACTGGCTAAAGACACGGGGACACGGGACCGTGGTGGGCCAAAAGAACTCTGGCTTGGTAGTTTGAGCCAGAGGCTTTGCGGCCTGGTGTGGCTGACTTTGACCGCCCTTGAACCCGTCCTAAGCCCTTAGATATGTGGAACTCTAACCGGCTAGAGCTGGTGGAAAAAGGGAAGTTGGCCGCAGTTAGCAAGACAGGATGATTTAGCAGAAATGCAAGTAGGAGTGCCTATGTTAAGTTAACCTTTAGAGCTTGGCCAATAGAAGAATGACATTTGTAGTGGTTGCTTAATATTAATGTGTATGGTTATATAAGTCATGTACGAACACAATAAAATTGAGCCCTTATTATCATTCATATTGGATGGCTGGTGCTCCATTTATGATTTTCCTTTCCGCACAGGCCTTTTTCAGAGTAGTGAATCTGCCTTCTGGTTATATATGAAACACAACATTCTATGTTAGGGAATATCCCTCTCGCCAGCCTGGATCAGCTGCCCTGCCTGTGCTCTCCCAGTTTCTTGTGCACCTGGCCTGGTGTGAGAAGCTGGAAAGTCCTTGGCTTAGTGTAGACACTACAACTACCCAGCAACAACTAAAAATATCAGTGTGTTATCAATATTATTCTCATCCTAAATCCAAAGCACAGTGTTATACCAGCTATTAGAAAGAAAATCTATCCCAGCAGAAACCACATGGGCAAATCCCCTTTCTTCCTTCTATTTCACTATTGAAAAGTTAAGGCCACTTCTGAAATATGTGTGCATCTGAAAGTAGTCAGTTCATTGTTGCTACATATATTTTTTGCCATCTTTGACCACAAAACAGTATGGATGTACACTTTTCTAACCTCTGGATCCATGCTATATGCCTAAATATCAGGGGATTGGAAACGGTATGAGGATCACATAAGTGTTTCATGCAAATCATATTTGAGGTGATATAGAATGACAGCAAAATTTTTTTAAAAGTCTTGGTTTTATGTAGAACAGCTGAATCCTCAGCTGAATTAGGTTTAGCTGAGAGGAGCTAGATCACTAGCATGTTATAGGGTAACAGTGCAATACTGAGTCAACTAGCCCTGCCATGAGTGCACCCTGAACGATCCATTTTAGTAATTAAGAGTAAATACCACAGCAACAGTACCAAGAGAACAATAAAGTGAGCAACAAACAAGCGGATCAAGCAGCCACTGAATTTCTCCAAAGCTGTTTTGGAAATCCTTTCAAAGTTTAAAATCCCATCATAAATTTTGTGTAATGTTTACATCAGAGAGTTGCTAAATTTTCCTCTAAGAGGTATCTAATATAATGACAGCAGTGGATTGTCATAATAGTCTTGGAGTATTAATCATATTGTTGCAAATTAGCCTTCCTTAGCTACTTATTCAGAACTGACCTTTAACCACCAGACTGACATTCCTAAGACCAGTAGTGAATATTTCATCATCTTGTGAATTCCACTAAACCACTAATACTCTCTAAATACGTCAAACTGAACCTTGGTCTTAGTATGCCTTCAAGTGTTTCTCCTAGAACTTTTTATAACAAACACTGCCAAATTTTTCCATTGAAAAATAGTACTTGTTTATCCAAACATAACCATTCACTTTCTTCTTTTATTTTGTCATACTCTATTGTTCTTTTGACATTTGTTTCTAACCTCTTTCTCAGCCACTTCACATGCCTTTTTAATGTAAGGCTAACAGCCAGAAATAAGACCACTTTGTCTCTCTCTGTTGTGGCTGTCTGAATAGTTTCCAAACAAAAGATTTAATGTGGCAGCAGAAAAGGAGATATGGGTGTTAGGTTATATGATTGAAGGCTCATACGCACACACGAAGGAGCAGAGAGGCACAGGCCAGGCAGGAGAACCCAATAAGCCCTCTGAGAAATTAACTCTGTTTGTTCCTACAGCTGTCCCAGAAGAGTCTCAGCACCCATGTCAAGGTGGGATACCCGCCACTGTAAGCCAGTGCAGTGGCAGTGAAGATCACCTTTCCAACAAAAAGGGATCACTGCCCAGGAGTATGGGGCACATTATGGAATGTAGGGGAACAGATTTTTAGGATTTCACATGATGTTATAGAACATTTCGGGTAGGAACCAAATGTTGAAAAAGGGAGGAATTAAAGTGGTTTGAGGAGGTACAAACATGGAAAAATAGAGGAATAAGAGGATAAAAAGAGCTGGTCACATATAAGCAGGTGGCTGCTCAGTACACGTATGCAGTCAACACAATCTTCCCTGTCCTCTTATTAAACACCATTTTTAACTCATGTAAGTTTATGGGGGTCTGAGTGCCAACAACTGGAATGAGTGTGTGAAAATGAATGTGAGGGGTCTGTACCAGCAGCTGAAGGGGGGTATTGTGCGTGCCCTCAGGGTCTTATTTGTCTTTGTGCCAGCAACTGGGAAGATTTGGATCCAAGGGTAGCCAATGGGTGGGCTGACCAACTGCTGGAGAGATCTACATAATGCATGTACATGTGCACATGTGCTCATGTGTCTTTCCCACTGCTGGACCTTCCCCATAATCAGCCATTGATGGGAATAAGATGAGGCGATTAAGCTAGTATGAGTGCTGAGTTTATCTGTGACACATATTTATGTCTGATCTGTGTGTCCAGATGTGCATATGTATATATACATGTTTGTGTTTGCTTATGTGCCTATTGTGAATCTTTTCTTGGTTTTGCTACTGCTTGGACCTGGCTCAGGGAGTTGGAGCAGCCTCATTGCTATCAGGTTATGAGTTTCAGTATCTCCCTGGCTTTGAGCATCATAGTATATGCTAGTAGATGTGAAAACCACACTAAAATCATTAGGAGAAGGGCACATATGAATTTAGATAGATGGCCACAAAAACAAATTAGGAAAAACATTTTTTTAATTTCCAATGTGAACAATTCAAAGATGTAACAGTATGTGTTAGACAGGTGTTCTAAAAGAGAACAGTGGGTAAAAACTCTGTTGGCATTGGGTGCAAAGAAAGGGATTTGAGTGAATGATGCTTTGGGGCAAGCCTTCATCCTAATCAAATGGGTCAGCCTGCAGATTTGGGACACCAAATTCATGTGTTAAGAAACTCCCACTTGTGAAATCTGTAGAAAGAAGACTGTGTGTGCTCCAGTATTCTGTGAAATACTGAAAAGTGATCTACTTCAACATACAGAAAGGAATGGGGATGTCAGCAGGGGACTGGCTGAAGTCTGGCTATTGCACAGAGGGCAGGGGAGGCAGGAGGTGCCAGTATTGCCACTGGCAGCCAGGGAGCTGAGCATTACTGCAAGATGAAGATGCAATCCAGCTACTCAACAGTTTCCTCAAAATAACACAAGAAAAAGGCCATTAAATCCATGTAATTTGGGAAAAGAGCTGCTATCAGATCCTACATTTTTCCTTTCCTCTCTTCTTCCCATTTCACCCTCAAATACAGTATCTGTGCTTCTTGATTCACTGTTTGTGAGGAGGCAGCAAAGGTCACTGAGCAATCAATTTGGTCTAGTTTTCCCAGATTTTGGGATAGAACTCAGGCCAGTGTTTAATTATGGCACTTTGAAATTGAAGCTGGCTCCCGTTGCTAATCAGAGCATGGTAAATGGAGTATGCATATACATGAGTAACATCTGCATATGTGCACATATATATAACTAATTCAGGACAGATAACCGCCCTTAGGAAGAAAGACATATTACACAGCCCTTCTGTATATGTAAACATATAAAAATATATATGAAATTAATGGCTTCTGTTTGATTGAGTTCTTAGTCCAAAAATAATATATTAATTCAAGAAGACAGTTACTTATGAAAGACCCATGACAATACTTTAACTTCTGTTTTCAGAACATACAATATTTGCTTGTGTCTCAGATATCCCTGAACACCTAATTAAGTTAATATTTCCTTTTTGCTCAGTATGGTAATCTTTCTACTAGAAGTGAAGATATTCTATCTCTAAGGCAATTGGTCTTATCAAAGCAGAAATGAAAATAGCAGGCATTTATTACTGACTAGATTTTAAAAATGTCTTCATCAGCCAGTTCAGCTGTGTATACTATGAAGTGAAAAAATGTAATTAAAATGCTGAATTTCCATTCTGGAAGAAATTCTAGAGTTTTGAAAACATTTTAGTTTGCAAGAAAAACTGTGACAGAATTCCTTGTGGAAGGAATTTTTCTGTCAGGGGAAAAAAAGCCATATGCATTCTGGTTTAGCTTTTCTAAAAATTAAACAAAGCCTGACCCAGCTGGGACCCAGTAGTCTGCCTCTAGCTGAAGTAAAAGCTTAGCCAAATATTGAAGAAGAAACATAAGAATGTTTATATTCTTAAGAACATTGTTTCATGATATTACAACTGAGGTTCCTTTGTACTGGATCATACCACAGGGACACAAGGTTTAATATTCAACTGCCAACAGCTGGCATCTGCTGCTTTAGAGAAAGAGGAACAAATATAATTCTCCTAATTATTTGAATCATTATTCTTCTTACTTCATAAACTACATCTGCCTCCTGGGTCTGTTTTATACTGATCTCAGTTTCTACCAGTTGTCTGCAAATCATTACCAAAATCTTGTCCTTTTCTTCAAGCCTTGTTCCTTCTCCCTCTTTGAGAATCAAACATAACAGGTGAGCATATTTAATGCTGCAGCCACGCCAGATTTATACGTATTCATCAACTAACACATCCCTTTGGATCTCTGCCAATAATGCTTAGATATTCCTTTAAAACTCTGCCTTTCACGCCTTTGCCTCAGAAGTCTCATATTTTTTCTACTTATTGTTTTGTTTGCTTACAAGTTTCAGACACTGAACATCAACTCTGTGGAATATTACTAATCCCAGAAAATCCTTATTTAAAAAAAAAAAAAAAACCAACCACCTCCTACATTGCTGTCCATAGACATATCTTTAGCTTTTAGTTTTCCTTTAATGTAAGTGCTTGCATGTATCAAATGTCTCTTTTATTGTTGTCACCATAATGGCTACAGTATTACCTGCCTAATCAGTCAACAAGACTACATAGCTTCTGGGTAGAATTCTGTGTGCTTTCTGTGGAGTGCAACAGTGTCTGGCATACTTACGGGTGTCATAAAATCGTTCATGGTAGCGTGCAACAATGTGCCTATGTTTTCAGACTGTACTGAGTCTTGATCATGAAAAATTCCAACAAAAACAGATTTGGAAAGGAAGCTTTTGGAGCAAGGACTGTATCTTAATCTGAGTTTGTGTAGTGTCTGGCACAGTGTAATTCTGCTCCTGCCAATCTGAAGGACCAGCCATACTCAACGTGACTGGTGGCAATTTGAGCATGTTAAAAGAAAAACATCCACCACAATATTTAAAACACTGCTTTTCCATTGCATTGATCAAACTGCAGCTAAGCAATTAGACACTAGGTTATTCTCTTTCTCTACACCTTTAATTGTGTCATTCACTTTGTCTTGATTTTGGTTGGCTAATTTTCACCAGAAGCTGGGAGGGGACACAGCCAGGACAGGTTGCCCAAACTAGCCAAAGGGATATTACATCCATATGACATCATGCTCAGTTTAAAAGGGAGCTAGGATGGGCAGGGTAACTCCAGGATGGTATCAGTGTGGTCTGATTGTCTGGCTGGTCATCAGATAAGAAAATAGCATTGCATATCACCTTCTATATTCTAAGTCTTATTGTTATTTCCCTCTCCCTGTGCTGTCCCAGTAAACTGTCCTTATCCCAACTCACTTGGTGTGCCTTTGTCTTTTGATTCTCCTCCCCATCCCACTGGACACATGGTTCTCAGCGGCTGGCTGGGACGAAACCATGACACACTGAAAAGTCATATAGGTCAGGAGTAATTTCCAGATTAAAAATAGGACATTAGCCATATCCAATAAAAATTAATTAAATAATATTCTTTATTCAAGATCTCCACGCAACTCAGGATCTCAAGAACTGGCAGGGGTTTTAGTAGAGGAAATGATTAATATTATGAATTTTCAACAATACAATTGAGACTGTAAAGGGGAGAATGAAACATTTCACAAAATCTACAGAAAGACATGAGGAAAGCAAAAAGGATTTGGCCTAAGAAGCAGTACAGGAATACTGACTAAATGAAACAATAAATACTAATAAGAGTACATGTTAGGCCTATGTTGAATTGTCAGAGATTCAAAGTATTTTTCAGATTAGCTACTTTTCCCTTGAACAGGAATAACATTTTATATAGAAAGGCTCTATTATTATTATATTGTGAGAATCCCTCAGTTTTAATATCAAATTATCATAATCTGCAGTGTTTTTAAATTACACTGTGGATATTGTTGTTGGCAAAAATATCCAGTACTTACAAGGGCTGCACATGTGGCTACTCTAATAATTGTAGTGAATTCTTCTAGTGGTGGTGTTACTTAGCAGTATCTTAGACCTCTCATGGACTTTCACTGACTCTTGAACAAAGTTAAAAGCAATCCTTTGTGTAAGTTATTAAGATGTCTATCAGATGGGCAAATTTAGTAACAAATTCAAAATTACTCACTAGAATGAAAAAAACCAATGTTGCAGTTTGGTGTAACTGCTGCTTCAGTGGCTTTTGTAAGCTGCAGTTACAGCTTTCTGCAAGCCCCATATTTTGAAAACATTGGTACATTCAAGGCCAAATTTGAGACTAAGCCTATCAGAGCTGGTCATAGCGCCTCTGTGAATCACATATAGGATAAAAAAAAAACTGCTGGCAGGCGCACTTTGCCACCGGAGTGGGAGTGAGAAGATGTAACAAACTTCACAGACTCCAAGGCCAGGCCTGCAGGAGGGAGGGGATGAAGAATGCAGGAAGAGAGTTTCCCCTGCAGCTCGTGGTGGAGACTATGGTGAAAGGGTGTCTCCCCAAAGCCCATGGATGAGAACAGGGAGCAGAGACAACTATGCCCTGTGAAGATTGATCCACG
>VZTU01000028.1:0-14668 GCA_013400835.1 Zapornia atra | reverse complement strand
TCTAAGGAGGTGATCCTCCCCCTCTACTCTGCCTTGGTCAGGCCCCACCTGGAGTACTGTGTCCAGTTCTGGGCTCCCTGGTATAAAAAAGACAGGGACCTCCTGGAGAGAGTCCAGAGAAGGGCTACGAGGATGATTAAGGGCCTGGAGCATCTCCCCTATGAGGACAGGCTGAGTGAGCTGGGACTGTTCAGCCTGGAGAAAAGAAGACTAAGGGGGGACCTTATTAATGTCTATAAATATCTTAAGCATGGGATGCAGGGGGAAATGGCCAGCCCCTTTTCAGTGGTCCATGGGGACAGAACAAGGGGCAATGGCTGCAAATTGGAGCACAGGAAGTTCCGCACCAACATGCGGAAGAACTTTTTCACAGTGAGGGTGACAGAGCACTGGGACAGGCTGCCCAGGGGGGTGGTGGAGTCTCCTTCTCTGGAGATATTCAAGACCCGTCTGGACATCTGTCTGTGCAATATGAGCTGGGGAGCCGCTTTGGCAGCGGGGTTGGACCCGATGATCTCTTGAGGTCCCTTCCAACCCCTATGATTCTATGATTCTATGGCTTAACGCTGTAAATCAATGTAGAGGCATGTCAAGGGTGGAGAAAGGAAGTCCTGATGCTCATCTCTCCACATCCTTTCCTCTGTGGGCTGCATGATTTCCATATTTCCTAATTCGAAACACAGATTAGAGCAGTCAAAAGTGCTAGCTGTGTAAAGAGGTTAGAGCTTGAATCCCCAGGAGGAATTAAATACATAATACTTCTTTTGTACTGACTGCCCCTTTTAAAGCTCACTGCCACAGCCACATAGCAGACAAACGCCTGGGCTTGGGCACCGAATATCCTCCTACTGGGGCTTAGTCATGCCTGAAGTTCTCGGCAGTAATGCTGGTGAGCAGGCAGCTCACCTTGCCTGTCCTGTGCCACTCCCTGGAGCGTGCAGACATTATACTGACTGGCCTGGTTCGTCATTACAGTTGTGTTTGCAAACTGTTCTACTGCCCAAGTGGCAGCAGGGTGGGTGACCAGTTGGGGTAGATACTGTGCTGGACTGAATTTAAGAGCCTGAAATGTCAAAAAACGCCTTCAAGCGCTGCTGGCTCATGACAGCAGTAATAGATTACTCAGCCTTTCTTCACCTATCCTTTATCCCCAACTTTAGAAAGATTTTTTTTTTTACTCTTTTATTTTCTTACAGGGCAAGAAAGAATAGAATGAAAATGGAGGCTGTCCAAAGCTATCTCCAGGCACCAGGCACATTGAACTCTGTGATCTCCCATGGCTGCCAAAATATTTATGTGGAGTTTAAGAAATTTGTTTTGATCACCAGACCTATAATTTTGTAGCAGACTTACCAGTCAATAGAGGAAAGAAATTAATAGGAGGGTCATAGAAAGGCTTTACAGATTGCCCTCCTTTTTGGAATTCCTTCTATTCTTTCAAAATAAGGAACTAAGTAGACTAAATTAGGCTCCCTTAATTAGTGACAATAGCCCCATTCTGGTATCTGATGCCAATTTAGTTTTGAACAAGTCAGTGTTTCTGCTTGGTAGTTATGTCAAAGTTGGTAGTTATGTCAACAGTTTGCTACCAGTTCTGCCAAGCCATCTGGAGAGAACTGAACACGTCATGTGTCATGTAACGTGATGAAACCTTGAGACAATCCACACAGACCATTGTTTTTAGAACCTGCTTTAGTAACAAAGAGTAGTTGTATATACAACAGGATGGGGCCTTAGACTAAGCCTTCTTCTCAAGCTTCTTACCTCAGTTGTTGCTTTAATTTGCAAGCACAGAACCTTAGATGCATGCAAGTTTCTTGCCTTGGAAGCAGTACTCTCCATCGGGAGTATCTCAGTTTCCATCATAGCCAAAGGGGTAATGGATCACCGCTGCCAGGAAACCAGCAGAGACCTCTTGGCATTTTCAGGTCAAGTTCCCAAAGTCTGCTGTTTGTCCCCAAATTCCTCACTTTTATTTGTTGCACTTTTCCCTAGCCCGTACAAATAACATGTTTAGAAAATTGTTCTGAAAAATTTAATCATTTTATTTACCATTTTATTTATGATAACGCACCCTCCTAAGCATCACCACTGCCAGTTAAGGTTGAATATAATGCACCAACAAGAGTATTCACCAAAAGTTCTTTCTTGTCAGATTCTTGACAAGCAAAAAGTATTAATTTATTCCTGGAGAAGGCATTTCAATACGTGCCACTATTCTGGGCTTCAAACACACCTATTTATCTTCACCCATCTGGATGCCCACCTGTGCGATCTGTCCTAAGGAACCTGCTTTGGCAGAGGGGTTGGACCCCATGATCTCTTGAGGTCCCTTCCAACCCCTTCGATTCTGTGATTCATCTAGAATCAACTGTAGGTTTATCAATATCAAGTAACTATAGAGCTGTTAATTTAAAAAACAGGTCCATTAATTGTGTGGCGTTTATTCTGGAAATTGTCTTTGCACTGTGATTCCTACTGGGTCTTTCTTCCCAGCCCCTTCCCTTCAGCAGCTTTTCTGCCAAGATTTTCAGAATTTTAAATTGTTTAATAACATCTTCTACATGATGTTGGGAAGAGGTCAGTTTAAGGCCATGTCCTAATGGGTTACTACCATACACTTGGCTGAAGGCAATGCAGCATGGTATTTAAAGGAGTGCTTAACTGGAACTGAACATAAGGCCCCACCTGGAGTACTGTGGCCAGTTCTGGGCTCCCTGGTATAAAAAAGACAGGGATCTCCTGGAGAGAGTCCAGAGAAGGGTGACAAAGTTGATTAGGGGTCTGGAACATCTCCCCTATGAGGAAAGGCTGAGTGAGCTGGGTCTGTTCAGCCTGGAGAAAAGAAGACTAAGGGGGGACCTAATTAGTGTTTATAAATATCTAAGGCATGGGATGCAGGGGGAAATGGCCAGCCCCTTTTCAGTGGTCTGTGGGGACAGGACAAGGGGCAATGGCTGTAAGCTGGAGCACAGGAAGTTCCGCACCAACATGCGGAAGAACTTTTTCACAGTGAGGGTGACGGAGCCCTGGGACAGGCTGCCCAGGGAGGTGGTGGAGTCTCCTTCTCTGGGGATATTCAAGTCTCATCTGGACGCCTATCTGTGCAATATGAGCTGGGGAGCTGCTTTGGCAGGGGGGTTGGACCCGATGATCTCTTGAGGTCCCTTCCAACCCCTAAGATTCTGTGATAAGCTTATCAGACAGAAAACTTGCAGCATCTCACGACGCCAACTGGATTTTCTCACTGCTACAAAAAGACCTTTTAAGCGTAGCCCATTATGTTGATTGTTTTTCTTAAAAGCACCTTTAGAATTTTTTTTACAACAAAATTTGCAGATATTAAAAAATTACAACCACACACAATCGTTTGTTCATGGAGATGTTTATTTTTGTCGTCAATGTTTGTAGGGAATACGATTTCACTACAAAAGTGTCTCAGAGAAACTCCATTCAAAGTCTAGGCTTAAGAATGAAGGGAAAATATACTTTCAGCTGTACCAGTCCTGAGCAAAGTTTAAAAAAAAAATTTAAAAAAAATCCTCTAGAGATAGGAAGCAGCACCAATAAAACCAGAGGGCCTCTTACTGATATCTGCTCATGCTTTCTTTTCTGCTTGAGAATTGGTAAAAACTTAGGTAGGAAGAATTACTTTATTAGAATGTGGACCTAAGATTCACAGTCCCAATCTCTCACCAAATACCACACATCATTTTACAGCCAGAGTTCAGGGCCTCAGTTTTTCTTTCCATTAAGTAGTCAGGACTGCTAACAGCAAGACTGTTACCCCCACGGTGTAGCATTTTCTCTTACTTACAGTGGTAAATAAATATTTATTTAATATACTTCTTTTAATAAATATTTATTTCCTATCAATATCAAGTTCCTGAAAAGTTACATTGTTCTTAGAAGTATACTACTCACAGCAGTTATAAAACTTCTGATAACATCAGGTCTCAAAATAATTCGAGTGGCTTACATTCTGTCTCTTGTTCTTTCAGTGAAAGGATTTCAAGCCATTGGTACTCAATCGTTCGTTTATGCAGGACATTCAGATTCAACCTGGCAAAGTAAATACTTCTAAGAGTCAGAACAGAAAAGGCACTTACTCGTTTTGGGGAAGACACCTGGCAGGTAAGATTTTTATTTTCAAAATAACAAGCCCTTTTTCTGACAATAAACTTTAAAACCTACTGCTGGATAAACATAAACCCTATGAGTAAAACCAACTTGTGTACCCCTTCCCAAGAAAGTTAACTCTGTCCTTGATTGAAGAACTGCTAAGTGTGAAAGCATCCAGAAATACTCAGAAGTTTTGCTCACCTCTGTGGTATTCCAGCAGGCTCTCACAGCCGACTAGAAGAAAAAAATCTCCAAAGAACGTTTTACAAACTGAAAGCCTCAGAAATTTCTGGACTGTTTCTTATTAGGTACTTGTATCAGCAATAAAATTAAAGATTCTAGTGTGCTATAACCAGGAAGATCACCTTGGTTACAACTGATAACCTGTGACTCCATCCAGAGTAATTATCCAACTTCCTTTCAATCGAACCATTGCCTCAGTGATGCTCTGTATAAGGCACTTAGTAAACTTAAAGAGCACCTGACAGCGCTGTAGTTTTGATTTGTCTGTGAGGATGCTCTACCAACGCTTCAAGACTAACAGGCTACGGTGTGGAATAATCACTGAAACAGCCATACGAACTACCAGTCACAAAACTCTCCTTAGAAGCCACATCTGTTCTACTCTGGGTTCTTACCCTTTCAACATAATAGAGTTACCCTTTTCCTAGTAGTCCAGGAATCTGACCCTTTAAAACCGGGTAGTGTCCAAACGTACAAGAGGAATCGATTTTGTTCCTGACTAGCTCTTTAACCAAAACCACTGCCCTTTCAATAAATGACCTGTACCCAAGAGAGAAACGTATTTACTATGAAATTCACAAAACACTACAGCTATCTTTAGGCCAAAAGTCACTGAACTAACAGGTATCAAGAATTATAAATCAATACCTACCTCTAAGAAGTGTGGGATGCTGCCTACTTCCAATACAGTACACAGAGAAAGGAATACTAAACACACAAAGAAGCCATTATATAGTGGCTTTTCTAGGTACTATTCTGAAAACACAATTTCTTTGTTCTTTCCTCCTCCTTATCCTCTTTTGTTGGACTGAGGGTTTTTGAAGGTGTTTGACATTGTAGAAACAGAAGCTGCTCAGGATTTCCATAAGAAAGCTGAGCAAGCACTTAGCATCTGTGCAGGCTCCTCAGATCTCCTTCTCCAGCTGGCACGGAGAGCATTTTCTTGCACCTTTCAAAAAGCCTCCAGGTACTGCGAGTTACATGGCAACATCATGCCTCCAACAGCTGGAGAGCATTTTGCTTATTTTTCGTTTGGAAGCCTCCCAGCAATGGAATCAGACCTTTGCAGAGAACTGCAGATACAAAGACCAGTAAAACTGGCATGCCAGAATGCTTCAATAGTACAGGATTGGTGTAAACTTGCTCAGCTAGAATCAGTTCGGTAAGTCAATTCTACAGAGACAAGAACAACGGTGACAAGATTGAGAGATGACCTCTAAGCCTCACACGCTGTTGTTGGTCTTACAGAAACCAAGATACTGTTGAAGAACTGGGAATAGCAGTCAAATTTCCCACTTAGAAAAGCAGACATGACAAATTACTTCAAACTCACTGCATCCACTTACACTACAGAAGTCCTTGGAAAAAGGAAAAAGGAGAGAGAGAAGAATTAGAATGTGCTTCCTTCAGAGGTGGGAGTAGCGATACTCAGCAACTACATGTAATCCTAAGAGATTTTCTTGCTGAGATTAATTCATAGCCAAGGGCTGTTACAGTAAGAGATCATCAGTCAGGTGGAGGATTTGCCTGCTCAGAGATCCGTACTGCCAGGAACTGGGCTTGGCACTGAAGCATTTTGATTTATTCTGTGCAAAGGATGTGCTTGAAATAGATTATTTGTGGGTGGTTGTTATATATTAGATGCACATAAATAGCAGATTGGCTCTCTGTATTCCCAAAGAGGGTATTCAGAAAGTAGGACTGGCCTGACCACTCACTTGTCTGAACTCACAGATGCAAAATGACTGAAGAACTCCATCCTTTTCCAGTGACAAAGTACCTGTGGCTGCCTTTGACCCAAACAGGATCTGTAGTTTGTACAAGCTAGTGAGCTTGGGAAGAGGGTAAAGAGCCAGATTTCATTAGCTCTGGTTACATACATTTCCTCCTCCTGTATACTTCTGCTTCTTCAAACAGAAGAAGGAAATTACGAGCACATGGTTAGCAGGTAATTATAAAAATAGATTAATACTCTCTTTTCCTCATTTGTCTTCTCTGTAACTGCATTGTAAGTTACAGCTCCATTGGTCTAAAGCCACACTTCTTAAAATCTTAAATTTTAAGGGACCTTGTTCACTTTGCAAGCCCTTTGACTAAGATCAATATTTATTAATTCAAGATTACACTTTTCCAGGTGGAAAATGTAGTCCTGAAGGTCTTCTTGCTCAGATATTGCTCTCTCTCTCTCTCAAGATATGCCATGCTTTCTACAAAATAAATGATGTTTTTCAACTATTCTTTAAATTGTTACTGGAACAGTATTTTTTCTAGTGATAATTTTCTTTTTGAACACATGGGACAAGCAGTGATCAGACAGTGTCACCATTTTGTCTTTCACAAACCTGAAATGGCACAGCAATTTCTTGTGATCATTCTTAGCAATATTCATTTAGCTACACTTTTGCTCTTCATCTTCCATATTTAACTCCATAAAAGTACAGTGTAAAATTCCTGTGCACATTAAACTGTCTGCTCTTAGAATCTTCCATGCCAGTAGACAGAGCAGGTTCTTTCAGATGACTTATCTGTTGCCCGTAATAAAAGGGGCAAGATGAGGATCAAAAACATCTCCCAGGGGTTATTACACAGTGGTGGTTCACTGTTAATTTTCACTGATACAGTTAAACAGAAGCTGTACCCAGCCCCTGCATTACTAAGCCTCTAGGATCTGAAACTAATTTGCTTGTTCGCTTAATTTTCTTTCACAGTTTGAATCCAGTGGTACAGCTCATGCTGGGGAGGGGCACCTGGTCTCCTAGGCCTTGCTTATAGACATACTGCAATCTTCTTCTGTAATGTCTTAGGAAAGTCACTTAAACATCACTTGCTGTTGGCTAATACCATTTACTAGTGTGCGTGCAGCTATCCATCGCTGTTGCACCGTTCACTCCATTCGTACCCACCTAGACAGGAAGTGACAATCATTTTGGTAAAGCATCAATTTGCAATTAACTTGTGAAATACTTTCCTGATTCCGAGTTAGCAGTTAGATCCTGTTAATTATTACTAAAATGTGGGATCTTTAGCTGTCAAACTAAGCTCAGTATCTGACTTGTCTAGAAAAATCTCTTAAATCTCTTTTTACAAGAGGAGTTTCTCCTCTTGTTAAAACTTTGACAGTACAAAAGAAAACCAACTGAGCTTCCCCAGTTTGATTTTACTATGCAGCTTTTGGTAGTCTGTGAAGTTAAACCGGTTCAAGCTGAGACTGATTTGATTTAAGTTGGAGCATAATTTCTGGTAAAAACCTCTAAAAGCTCAAACGGTATCTCCCAGCACACCCAAATCTTAACATTGCTAGAAGTTATACATTTACAAACTATAAAAGCCAAACCAGCATTAACTTTTTATCTTACCTATCTTATTCCTGAGTAAGCATAGGCCAAATTTACTGCAAGTACAGCACTTGCTGCTGCCTTTGGAGAAATGAAATTAAATAGCATTTCTACTTCCACAGAGTTTCTGCTATTTGAAAGGAAGCATATGCAGACTCCCACGTAGGGAGCAGAGTCAAATAAAGGCATGTGACAGAGAAAAAACAAGCAGATACAGTTAAAGAACCCTGGCTGTACATAAGAAGTGCACAATAGGCAGTTCCATGCCAAATCCATCCTGTACAACAAAGCATAATCAATTAGCATAGTGTGGGAAACTGTCAGGCTTTGGAGACAGGAGAGAGAAAAATTAAAGAGCATCAGATGCAGAGCCACACGCTTGTGTCAAGGGTAGAAGTCCTGCCTGAACACTAGAATGAACTGGGGGAAACAAATGACAAAAGGTATTCTCTCTTACATGGCTAACTATATAAAATCAAAAAAAGTTGTTGAGCTTTTACAATCTATGCCACAAAACATGTTTAGAGAAACATGGAACAGGTTAAAACTCAAGACTTTCAATATCAAGAATTTTGGAAGATTTTTGATGTAATTTTTTTTACTGTCGCTTCTGTTAGAATGAAGACTTCACATGCCATAATGTGACCTGCTACTAACTAGAACAACTTTTATCTCCAACATACAGACTCAATTTCAGGGGGAAAAAAGGATCGTCATCTGCAACTGTAGATTTGTTCTTTTCCTTATACTCTCTATAATTAATGGTGAAGATAAGAGACTGAATTATTGTACACTTTATCAATGAACTAATTATACTTCATTTTGCCCCGTTTCCCCTCCCTTTTCTTTTCTGAAGCCGGACAATCCATCAGGACATAAAGGAAGTCATTTACATGGAACACTATCACACTTGTCTTTGTTGGGTCACCATTTCATGAACAACCCAGGATGTATAGAGCTGTTGAAGACTGGTGCAGATATAGAATTTAACAAGTAATGGTTCTTATGCGAAGAGCAGTCACAGAGGAAAACAGCTAATCAAAACACATTACAACATTAAATTTTCACCTTTTTATAAATGGAGCAAAGATGCTTTTAAATATATTTACAGTTAGAAAAAGGACTTCGGATTACTACAAGTCAAAATTATTTAGAAATTATGGAAGCGAAGTTCATTTAAATTATAACATTGTGAACAGAGTCGAATGCCATATTCTACTTACAATCTGTCTACTCTGCTGTCAGTATTGTTACGTCCCTTTAATCACAAACAGGCAAGAATTACCTTAACTTTGTTTAATGCCAAAAAAGGCATCATTGCATTGTAAACACTGGCAACATAATAGTTCACTTAAAACCACCACAGCTCAGTTTTTAGATCCTCACTGACTTGCGTTGTATCTGTGGTTAGAAACTGCTTTTCTGTCTAATTCCATACAGAACAGTGAGACTTTTCTGCATTCTTTGTGATTGTGACCATACTTGTACCACATTCTTGAGATTATTCTCTAGAGACAGTTGAATCATAGTAAAATCCACTCCATCCTCCCCTTCCTTCCAAACCAAATGGCTACTTATTTCTGAAGATACAAAGAGACCTCTTGTTGGCAGTGCTGGGTGGTTTATTCACGTAAAGTTAAATGAAAATACGTTTCCCATTTAGTGAACTACTGGTAACAGATTATTATTTGTTTGCACAGAACTCTGAAATGTGTTAGCATTTGTAACATTTTAAAATTAAAAAACACATTTCATAAAACATCTTGCAATGAGATTTGCTATTATTAAACTGCTTACTTTAAACAGTTTCAGCTCTCTTGTAATCCATTACATCAGTATATTCTGCAAATAGTCCCACCTAAAAATAAAATATAAAAAAATAAAGTTGAGAAGCATGTCTTTTTCTTTTAAAAACTAGTGTGTGTTTTTCTGAACACCAGCCCAGCCCCAAAAACATTTAAGAACCTCAAAATGCATTGTCTTACAGATACTACGGTTTGGCCAGGTAACGGCAATGAACAGACATCCTATTTAGTAAGATAAAGCAGAATACATAATAAACAGGTCAGTAGTTATCCATCTGAAATAGCCTATATTTAACATTTGATGTCTAGAAAGTTTAAACAGCAACACCAAGGAATGAGGTATGTATGTTCTCAGATATCACATCAGACTTTCATTTTATGCAACTAACTGTATTTCACAACTAGCATCTTACAAAATAGAACAGTACCATTGTGCCTGTAGAAGTACTGCATTAAAAACAGAAAAATACATTACTACAAGAAACCACCAAACATCACAATTGTCAGGGGCTACAAAAATCCATTTTTTTAGCTGTTAAGACGACGTATCATACGATGGTAATAATTTGGGGCTGGATTCACTACCAAGAAGGTCAATCCAACATTTACATGGGCTTAAAAATACTCTTATTTTGAATGGAAAAGAAAAGAATCACAGGAGTGTAAGTGGACTACCTCACTAAAAGGAGCTAAATGGACTTTTGTACTGAACCTGAATCTATAATTTTAAATCTATACATGGATTGTATGCGTGTATCAAAACACTTATTGGTTGTAAACAAAAATGCAAAATCTGTATTCACAAAAATATTTTATTGGTAATTTTACATAATACCGGATGGGATTGTAAATAGTTCTGCTCTGCATCAGTATATTGCTAAGTGCGTAAATGTTGACAGCTTATGTCATAAAGAAGGGTACTGAGGTTTTTTCTTCAATATGATTTATGACATACTATATTCTAATAGCCCAGATCAAAATTAAAGAAATCGATTCAGGAACAAAAAATTAATAGCATTGTTATTTGCTTACTCTTGTGCAACATCTGATAGTCTGGTAATGAAATGAGAAGTGACTGTATGACATGAGATAAATTTGGGGCAAGGAAAGAGCACTAAGCAGAAATGAGAACTGCACTTCTGTTATTTTTAAAGCT
This sequence comes from Zapornia atra, assembly GCA_013400835.1. NCBI lineage: Eukaryota > Metazoa > Chordata > Aves > Gruiformes > Rallidae > Zapornia > Zapornia atra. The sequence continues at coordinate 4,007 of VZTU01000028.1, read as the reverse complement.
TTTTCCAAATTTTCCTATTTCCAAATGTTAGTTTTTGCCAAATGCATAGTCAGCTGAGGTTCCATCTTTGTTACACAACACAGAATACCAGTGTACAGTGACAACGTAGTACTTCACCTGAATCGTAAGGTTAACCAATCAATGCTTAGAACGTGCTGTCTCTTTTGCTTGTAAACATTACAATAAGTGTTTTAAATGTGAAAAAATATTGGTAAAACCATCAACATAATTCAATAACAGTAATCTAGTAAAATGTGTCAAACATTGGCAAAAATTCATACAAATGTTTTATTTAATAACATTTTTCCTATTTAACCACACCAAGTACCAGCAGGTGTTTTTAAGAAGATAATTATTATGAAAATTCTGTTGCAGCAATAGTTGATTAAGTTGATCTCTGACTTGCATACATATAACTATGTTTCACAATTCTCAAATAATACATATTTAGGCAGCTTGAACTATGTTATAAAAATTTAAATTCAGTACATGCCAATAGTAGAGACTCCAAGAGTTGTGTTAGAATTCACTAAACTAAAAGTGAAAATGGACTTACGAATAACACTGCATAATGAACATTCAAACCACATTTTCATGGCACCTTTACACATGGAGATTAAAAAGTTGGTCGGAAAACGCTTTGTAAGCATCTGTAGATTGCATTTAAATTATTGTTTCTACCACTGCACTTTTTTCTTTTTTTTAAAACTGCATAAATTATGTTCCAGTCAACACACCGATTGTGCACGGATAATCTGTCATGAAAATGTGGTAACAGGTGACAGAAGTTATGTATTTGCATGTTTTGAAGAGAAGAGACTAAAGAAACTGGAGGAAATAAACTTTAATGAGATTCCCCGTTCAGTGATGACGCTTCTCCTCTGGGTGAAGATGACCTGGACATTCCCCTCTCTGTGTTGTCAGAGCTAGAACCACTCTGACTGTGTTGATCTGCAGAAGCAGCACTGGAAGCAGGCGGTGACTTCGTTTTCTCCTTAAAGTCTGTAATTATGACTGTCAGATCTCCAACGGTAACTTCCAAATGCTGAGCACTACTTCGATCCACATTTTTCAATCTTGGCCTAGATAAAGCAAATAATCATATGAAAAGCACACACCCCATCTCGTTATCTTATCTTCTCCTACTGTTTAGGACCTCTGGAGAACATAGATGGTGTATGTAAGACTGCTACACGCAGCACATAATGTACAGGAAAACAGCAAACCGCAAAAGTATTTATGGTGGAGTGTTTCCTAAATGAAACTAGGTGAACATAACACATTACTTTCTCCTAGGATTATTTAAAATTTGACCTTATGATTAACGTAACAGCACAGCAATATGGATGTGCTGCAAACAGGAGGGCTTTTACAAATTGAGGCTTTCTTTACTGTGGCTATAGAAATGTATGCATTTGACCCAGAGAAGCATCCATCTCTGCAGCAGCCTTAGGCAACAATTCTCCGTAGAGAATGATGTTCAATAATGAAGATGTTGGTGTCTGTCTTCTGAATTGAGCGGCAAGGATGGTGTTAACTTGCAGCAGGTACTGCTGCCTTTCAAAACCTCCCTGGGACTGCTAGTGTACCATTTGAATTGGACTTTATGTAACGGTGTAACTCTGGTAGTCCTGGCATAAAGAATAACTGCTTAATAGTCACTGAACCTATTGAGTTTTGATTCTGGCTTGTTGAGGCTTCAGGCTGTGATTTGAATTACGCACAGAGCTATTACATATAGTGTTGACAGGGTAAGTCTCTTCATCTTATCTTTCAATTGTTTGACTTTCACAACATAAGGACCAGAGAAGAATACTCTGAATTCAATTCTGCCATCATATTTTTGCTAGTGACAAGCATAAAGTACTTCAAATTTACTATTTTCCTTTGACAACCACGAAGCACTGCCACCAGACAGCTGAAATTTATACAGTCGCTTACGAACACCATAGCTTTATGCATTTAACTGGCTCCACAGCTTTCACTACCTCAAGCTGCAATAAAATAAATTAATCTGACATCACATGTTAGCAGGTGTGCTATCAGCAAAGCCCTAACCTTTACCCTATCATACGACTTTGTGTGAAGTACAGTTGGTTCTGAGGCACTTCAGCTGAAACACCTCATGCCTTTCCTCCTCTAGAACAGAGACAGGCTTTGACATCTTGTTCCCCTGGGGCTGAAGTAGTGTGACTGAAGAATTTAAGAGAAAACTGGAAATCTGCTGCTCTGTAACACGGGAATGGAGAAAAAAAAAATCATCATTATCAACCTCTGTAAGTGCCATGCCTGGAGCTTATTAATCATGCTGAGTGTGCGTGCAGATTTATATGATTGTTTCCAGCAATAATATACAAGTTTTCAGGCAAAGAGAAAAGGATATCCTTTTCCCAAAGGATACTGAAGAAATCTGCTTAAAATTTCAGTCCATCTCACTTTTGCATTTTTCATGTACTACTGCAATTCAACCATCAATATTTCAATTTATGATATTAAATTAGCTTGATTAAAAGTCACTATGTTATCTTCAGATGCTTCATAGCTGAAGCACTTTGGCTGCATGAAGCTAGTACATTTGAGTATTTAAATAAAAAAAAAAGGAGGAGGGAAGGAACATGTCAGTGTCCTTAATCCTAATCATGACTTTCTTAACAACTGTTCTCTCTTGACTCTCAGTCTCTCCCTGGTTCTGATCCTGATGATCCTATTTCAGGCACAAGAGAAGCATCTGCTACTTCTTTGCATAACTAATCCCAAAGGATCTTCCTTGGCGGGACTACATTGGACTGCTTCCAGAAAAGAATTAAAAATAAAACAAAAAAAAACCCAAAAAAAAAAGCTCCTCCCACGTCTGGTTAGACTACAGATTTTATATGTTTCTGAGCTTTTTGGCACAGCATTCTTGCCACAACAAATTTATGCTTAGACTGTGATGATTTAGGGTTTAAACTTGCTGCTTGTGTTTTGCAGTTTGCACCTTCCTTCCGCCTGCTTTTACAGCAAGATCAAGGTTTTTACAACTGCCTGTCTGCACTCTAATATTTCATGTTCTCAGTTCTAAGAGCCCAAGGTTTCCTTCAGCATCCCAGATGTAGCTTAAGAGATTTTTATCGCTAGGTATTGTACATGCCTTATCCTGTCACATAAATTCATACCCTAGTTCAGCCCTTCAAAGTCTATTCCAGTTCTGCAAGGACAGCGATAACCACATTGCTCTCCCACTCTCAGACAGCCTGGTATGGGTTCTCTCTCTCTTTCTCCCCTATTATTTTGCATGAAAACTATTCAGTACTGTTCCCTCTCTTTTCCAGAGATTACCATCACCCGTTTGCCTAGCTACAGTTTTGTATGGAAGGACAAATACATCTGTAACCCTAAACAAAAATAAGGGTTTCTATATTCAGCTGATCTCCATCTTCTGGTCAAAATTACAAACTGCAGGTTTTCTTCACATTTAACAGGCAACCTAAACCAATGAAATTTCACACAGACAAATATTTAGCCTTATTGTTCAAAGAGTTTGCCACAGCATTTACCAAGCAGTAAAATCACAGACCACTTTATTTTTTAAAATATATTTCAGCAATATCACAAAGTTTCTAAAATTTTTTACCTGGTTTTCTTATGACTGTTCTTTTTGCTTGTTGTTTCCTTTTCACTTTTTTCCTTTTCTACTTTATCTTTTTTCTCTTTCTTTGATTGTGTAGGGGGCACGAATTGCTGAGGAACCTGTTGTGCAACCAGCTGAGAGACAGGTCGAGGTTTCCTGTGTGCACATATATATAGACATAATGCTTAGACTTCACAAGTCTCAAACACCCTACACTTCAGTTATTAACAATCTATAAAAACAAATGCTGCTAAAACTTCTCGTAATGCTAATATTCCATTAAAATAGTATATCAAATTTAAACCCATTACAACCTTTTCTTTCACTTACTTGAATCTTCAACAAATGAGATTAAGTCCTTAAAAAGAAAGAAGAGAAAGAAGAAAAAAAAAGAAAA